>VXAX01003788.1:991589-1066214 GCA_013399835.1 Leptocoma aspasia
TGAGCACTCATTGGATGCAACGTGGACAATAGGAAAAAAAAACAGGCGTTCTAACTGCACACTTCACAGTTAGGAGGTAGCTGACTGTTCTTACTCGAGATGGCAATTTGAAAGTTCTTCTGGGTTCTTGAGCTCATTTTTGGGGAGATTTGGTAGGCCATAGTTAATTTTTTTCCCCTGCCTCATTTTTGCTGTGTATCTGGTAAGGTTGAGATCTGGTGGTAGAATTAAATTTAATTTCCAAACACTGATATAGTTACCCCCATAAAATATTTGAAAATAAAACAGAAATCGTGCAAGATATACCTTCTTTTCCTTTTGTTCCTGTCTCCTAAGAATTCCAAGATAATTCTTGGCAGAGGTCAAGATGTTACATTTTAAGCCCATGATTCACACACTGCTCATTTCTGCTTCTTTTCCATGCCTCAACAGATCAACAATATTTTTCAAGCTTGTAGTAGTAACATAGGCTTGGTGTTGGAAGGATTTTCTGTGTAGGAAAGCTCTTACATTCAAGGATTCAATTCCTAATTAGTAAAAATAGTGTGAATCAGAGCTTCCTCCCTCAGAACTAATAAATCTATTCTGAATACTGTATTGTCTCTATTTTACCCTGCAAACATCAGCACAGTAACTTCCAGAGGACGAGGGTTTTTCATTGAAAATTTACGAATGAAGAGTGTGAAGGCTTAGATTCCGACAATCCTAGGCTTCCAAAACTCTTGGTCCCTGGGAAACATAATACTCAGGTGCCAATCAAGCTACATGTGTCTAATTCAAGGTTTCTAATTACTGGGATTTTTTTAAACAAACGTTAAATTATTTCATTGGCATTTTCAATTTTGTGAGTAGAGAATATCCAAAATTTTATCACACAAAAAAACCGAATTACCACCTCCCACCATAGCCAAAACTTAAGTGATACCCAGCCATGGAAGAAGATATTGCAGAAACTCAGGTGTATTTAAATTTTCCAAATGAAAGCTTGCCTGTGTCTTTTTTAGGTTGATCTCTGACCAGGTTTTCCCTTATATTATTACTTCAGCTTTCTATATATCCCCATATGCTCCTCCCTTACTTTCTTATTTAATTTTTGGGCATTGACATGCTTACAATGAGGTCCTACCACTTTTTTTATTCAAGCTACACACACAAGTGACTTAATACTTTCCTCTTTAAAATTTCAGATACAGGATGAGATTTCTTCCTACCATGTGACAGAAGACTGAATGATTCCAAGTCAGAGAAGATTGTAGACAATTATTCTGTTGATCTGACGAATATTGAGAGAAAAAAAAAGAGGGTAATCTACTTGGGCCTTCTGTATGACACCTTTGCTATCTCTGACACCCCTTGAAGAAAGGAAAGAGCTCAAGTAGTCAGGCCTTCACTGGAATCACCACTCATCTCTATCCCTAGTCTGTACATTAGTCAGGAGAAAAAACCTTACGTGTGTTTTCCACACTATCGGATTTCAAAGATGATACAGATTTGTCACAGTATTCCCTAAAAATACAATCAGGTCAAGATTTGAGGAACACCAGTGTAGGCTGAAAGAACAGACAATATCTCAGAGGCACATCTGAAATGTATGATAGAATACCATCAACATAAACACTTGTTCTAGAAATAAGTGCCCGTTATGGTCCATGTGTGTGCTCACCTGCTGCCTAAACCCGAGTCTCTGAGCATATCCTCAGACCTTACTGCAATGTGCAGCAGGATACCTGAACAGAAAATTAATAAGGCTTTGGATAACTCACATGTACGAGTCTCCACTCAGCACAAAATTCAGGTTTAGCTTCCCTGCTATCCTACTCCTCTCTTCTCTGTCCTTACAACTGTAGGGAATTATGACCAAAAAAAAAACCACGAGCAGACAGAGAATTAATGCCTGGCTACAACCCTGATGCTACCAGCAGATTTCAGGATTCTTTGGATCATATGTTGGTTTACAAACAGTTGATCTGCTGGAAATAAAGGATCCACCTCTCTCCAAGGGGAAAAAAGGATCTTTGCTTGGGAGTTAACAGGGTTCACTGAATGAGCTTTAAGCTAGATTTGAATGTAAAAAGAGTTAAACTAGGCTCACAAGAGATAATCCAGGAGCCAGCACCCTGGGGTTTGGAGGATGTGCTGACACAGTCCTTTGGTCTGCCATCTCAGTGAAGGCAGGGAAGGGAGATCTGTGTGGCAGCAAAGACACAACAAGGGTTATTGATGAGTTAGAAACCACAGAAGCACATGAGAATGGTGATGTAGGAATTAAGGCTTGTCCTCCTCAAGAAGATGTTGGGACCAATAGCCCAATTGAAGTGCCTCTACACCAATACACACCGCACAAGCAACAGACAGAAGGAGCTGAAAACAACCATACAGCAGGAAAAGTGCCATCAGTTTTCTGAGACTTTCCATCATGGAAACATGGTGGGATGACTCACATAACCAGAGTGCTGCAATGGATGTCCCTACACTCTTCAGAAAGGATAACCAAGGAAGGAGAGGCAGCTGAAATACTTAATGGCATCTTTGCCTCAGTCTTTATTAGTAAGACCAGTTGTTCCCTGGGTACTCAGCTTCCTGAGCTGGAAGACAGGGACCAGGAGAAGAATAAAGCCCACATAATCCATAGGGAAATGGTCAGTGACCTGATAGATCATTTAGACATACACAAGTCTGTGGAGGCAGATGGGATCCAGCCCAGCATACTGAGGAATGTTGCAGAAGTGTTCACTGATACAATTTTTAGCACTTACCAGCAGTCCTGGCTAACTCAGGGGGTGCCAAGTGACTGGAGGCTGCCAACAGTGATGCCCACCCACAAGAAGGGCTGGAAGGAGGATCCAAAGAACTACAGGCCTGTCAACCTAACCTCAGTGTCAGGGAAGGTCTGCCATAGAGCAGATCACCTTGAGTGCCATCACATGGTGCGTAAAGGACAAGCAGGGGGTCAGGCCCAGCCAGCATGGGTTTGTGAAAGGCATGTTCTGCTGGACTAAACTAACCTCCTTCTAAGCTAGAGTGACTCCACTTAGGGGCTCTGCATGCAGTCTACCTGGACTGCAGTAAAACCTTTGGTACAATTTCCCACGGCATGCCCCTGGAGAAAGTAGCTGCTCATGGCTTAGGTTGGTCTTCTCTTCACCACGTAAAACTTTGGCTGGATGGCCAAGACCACGAAGAGGAGGTGAATGGAATTAAATCCAACTGATGACCAGTCACAAATGGTGTTCCCCAAGGCTCAGTATAAAGCCCAGTCCTGTTTAATACCTTTAATCAGATTGCAGATGACAGCAATTTAGGCAGGAGCATAAATCTGCTGGAGGACAGGAAGGCTTTTCAGACAGATCTGGACAGGCTCGATCAATGAACCAATGCCAATTGTAAGAGGTTCAACAAGGTGAAGGGCTAGATCCTACTACTGGGTCATAACCACCCCAGGCAGCGCTACAGGCTAGGAGAAGCATGGCTGGAAAGGTGCCCAGCAGAAAAGGACCTGGGGATGGTGGTTGACAGCAGCTGAACATGAAGCAACGTGTGACCAAGAAGGCCAATGGCATCTTGGTCTGTAACAGCAATAGTGTGGTCAGCAGGGCTGCAGAAGTCATCATCCCCCTGTACTGGGCACTGGTGAGGCCACACCTCAAGTCCTGTGTCCAGTTCTGAGCCCCTCACAACAGGAAGGACACTGAGGTGCTGGAGCGTGTCCAGAGAAGGGAAACAGAGCTGGAGACGTCTCTGGAGCACAAATCTGATCAGGAGTGGCTGAGGGAGCTGGAGGTGTTTAGCCTGGAGAAAAGTCTCAGGACAGACCTTCTTACTCTCCCCAGCTGCCTGAAAGAAAGCTGTAGCAAGGTGGCATCTAACTCTTCTCTCTAGTAACAAGCAAAAAGAGTAAACTGCCTCAACTTGGACTAGGGGAGGTTTAGATTGAAAATTAGGAAAGACTTCCTCACCAAGAAGACGACCCAAGTACTGAAAGAGGCTGTCCAGGGTAGTGGTGGAGTCATCAGCCATGGAGGTATTTAAGTGATATTTAAGTGTGTAAATGTGGCACTTAGTGACATGGGTTAGTGGTAAACTTGTCAGTGTTAGGCCAGCAGTCGCACTTGATGATCTTAAAGATTTTTCCCAATATAAAAAAAGTCAATGGGGAGGCTTCTTACAGTTAAATTGAGAGTAATCTCACCCATCTAGAAGGACTTAAAGCATTTCTAGGGCATTGGACTATTAGATAAACTAACCTGTATATCCACAGTCTTTCTTTTTTTTCCCCTCCAATGCAGCAATATTATAAAGAAGCACCAACTGCAGCAATTATCCATATTGATTATGCTGCCTGGGTCTGATGTTCTGCTGCATTTTATAATCACAAAGTATGAACAGTTTTCAAAAAACACCTGCCTGCCCTGAGGTTAAAATTGTTTCAGAAGTCCATTCAGATAGCTGGCTCACATCTACTTTAACATACATAGTTCTATCACTTCTTTTTTTAAACTTTTCTGAAACTTAACACTCTTTACATAGAGATCATCAGGGACCTCTGTCTAGGGACAAGATACTAAAACCAGATAGCTATTCTTACATAGGAACCTGACTTCATATCGATTAAAAAATAAGCTTAGCAGCTGCTTTCAAGTTAAGCAGTTGAATAGTTTTATAAGTCTTGTCCTGGATCCTTTGCAACTAAAAGCATCTGCAGTTGAAAAAGACTATGAGGTGAGGCCCAAGGTCAAGGAGCAGGTCAGTAGCAGACAGGAATGAAGTGAGGTCTTGAATTTCCAACCCTTGGACCATCCCCTGCTGAAATGGTGAATGTTCTCAATACTTCAGCATATGTCAAATCCATTCTGAATCTTTCTGTATTTTTGATATAAAGAATGTAGAATGCATTGAAATTCAGTAATTGATCATACGGTGTAGGGAGGGAGGTTGAGACTATTTTTGTATTCTTAAATTGTCAACTTTTACTTTATAGCCACTTGCATCTCCCATTATCAACATAATAAATAGGAGGATTCAGTGTATGTCACTATTTTTTGTCATGCATTTTTCATTTTATTTTTCTTGATACTTACCCAGCCTCTTTGGATTAAACACAAGTAATTTTTGTAACTTCAGACTGACTCTATTTTTGCTATATCTTTCTCAGTCATCAGAACTGAACACATTATTCAAGTGATGTTGTACCATTGATCCATATACCACAATATATTTGTTATAATGCGCACACTACAGTATCATTAGATGTATTTCCAGTACAATTTTCGACCCCATCCCTCAACATTGCTTAACATTTTGTTTGCTTTTATGTTTAGTGTTGCACAATAAAGCAAAGATTTTCACTGATCAGTCCTCAGTGACATCCAGACATATTTCCTCTAGGTTATAGTTAATTTAGAACCCAGCAATGTGTATGAGTAGCTCAAATAGTTTTTTTCCAATGTGCACTATGTTTCATCTGTCAGCAATGAATCATTTGTCATTATGCTGCCTGTTAGCTCAGTGAGGTGCCTCAGAAGTCCCTCACAGTTTCTTCTAATCTCTACAAATGTAAGCTGAAGTGAGCTGCTTGCATATCTTACTTCTTTAAATACTCATACCTGTATTAAATGTGCCTCAAAAAATTTAATGGGGGACATATTCAGAAACTTTTAACAGTCAGAAAATATCACCTTTTTTTCTCATCCTGATTAATATTTTACAACAATTTTCTAATAGATTAGAAAAACATTTTTAAGCATAGAAGACATTCTTGTTTCTTCAGTTGACTTAAGTTTTTAGTAATTTTTTTTTGCTTTCAAATACATTGTGGATGTTTTATCGTAAAATGCTCCTTGGTTAGTTTTACTCGTATTGTTACTGGGAATTAATTTTTAAAATTATTTGAACACTCATTTTGCCATTTATTTGACAAAAGAGAATCAGTAGCAGAACTAGAGCCACAGAGCTAAATGCAATCTTCAGTCCATAACCTAAATGGTCTGAATAAGGCCAATAAGGTTGCATTCCCTGACATGTGAACGAGGAGGAAAAAAAAAAAAAACAACTAACTTCCTCCACAGGTTTAAAGTCCTTATCCTCAATGCCCCAGAATGTGCAGTATTTTTGTTGGTGGATTAATGTAGTTAATACTCATCCATTCCTGCTGGCAGGAACTTCTAGGACAGCATGATGCATAAAGCTCTTATGCATAGCTCTGCAGAACACAGGGGAAAATAAATTTCCTGCTGTACATCAGTAGTAAAGGTTTTCAAACCTCTCAGATGAGGGGATAGTCCAGTTTGGCAGGTTTCTCTCTCAATTTTTTTTCCCTTTTTAGAAAAGAAGAAATTAATAATTTGCCTGTAAACCCTTTATATGATCTTATGCTGTCATTTTGATGTTTCTGTTTCAGGAACAAAAAGCAAACAGGTAAAACTCATAAGTAATATCTTGACATGTGTATTCTATTCATTATAACAATTAAATTTACAGAGATAGGGAATATGCTCCTGAGAATAAGCTTCCTGAAGTTTGACTTGGGTTGGAGCCAAAACATTTCAGGTTTAGTACTCAGGAGTATTATTTAGAAGATAAATTGCTTGATATCAGATTTTGGGAAAGGTAGAATTAGCATCAAGTCTTGTTGCACAGCAATTCATTGGAGGGAACATATCCTGTATTACTCGCTCATATTCATAATAATAATTAAAAAACAAAACAAACCTCTGGCTAAGGGAATTCAGCTTTAATAAAATATTTTGAAAATGCTGTTAGGGAGTATTCCATTGAAGGAAAAGTGATAAATACTTTCCCCTTTATTTTTATGTTATAATATTTTGTGGCTTCAAAACATTTTGAGCACTATACACTCTTAAAAGTCTTTCACCATTAAAGCTGATTATTCCTATGAACAGGGGACCCCATCATTGATCTTGAACTTTTGAGTGACAAAAACAGTTATTGAACCACTGTGCAGCAACTCCTCACAAAATACACTCTTGCAGAAAGGATTACACACAACTAAAACTGTTTTTATGAAGAAACAACAGCAGCAAGGAAACACAAACTGCTTATTTTCCCTTTGCTTACTTGGAGACTAAGCTTTTGCAGATGTTGAACTTATGCTTGTAGCACTACGTGGGCAGAAATGTGCACACACACCATTCACATACACACATCCGAACAGGAATTGACTCACAAGTAACAAAAATTCTTCCTCTTGTCTTGCAACTGCAATTTTCATCATGAGTACATAAACATTATTTTCATGCAACAGTGTAAGCAACCATATCATCTTGTGTTTGTTTCCAGATAAAACAACATGGGTATTACTCCTTGAAACTACACTACTGCAAACACACCTATTCTTCAGTATTGGGTTGAACTGTATGCATTGCATTATGTCACTTCATTCACATTTAGAGTACAACACAAGTTTTAAATTACTTTTAAAAACAAAAACAGATCAGTCTAAAATTAATGATAATAAGCCTGAAGTTGTACAGGAAACCACAGATGTCATAGAGCAGTCAAAAAGGATGATGCTGAAGTTAAAAAAATGGTCTCAGGAGCTAGTACTCAAATATTTCAACTCCTCACTGCCTGTTGCTGGCTTGGACCTATCCTGAAGGGCATCTTTCTTGAGATACACCTCTTTGTGAACAAGGAGTAAAAACATAAGGCAATCTAAATGTATTAATGGGGAGAAAACAGCTGGTGGCACTGAAAGCCTCAGAGAAGAAGGCAGTACAAGGGCTTTTTTTTATTTTTTTAAAAAGTGTTTCAACTTGCTTAGAAGGAGAAAAGAATAAAAAAGCTTCTCAGCAGCACCACCTGTTTATTTTACTTTTGATTCCCACTTACCTGATTCTCATGAGGCCATATCAGCATGTTTTAAGAGAATTCTTAAAGCAGCTTTTTTTCTCCTTTTTATTGGTTGCTTTTTTGTTTGGTTGGGTTTTTGTTGTTGGTTTTTTTTAACACTACTACTGGACAGTGGTACTGCATCAATAAGTATGTCGTGAGCCTCTACATTACAATGATGTGATTATGTTTTGGAAATGTGGTGAGTTTTACACCACCCTTATGGTTCTATTATACAGACTCCATTACTATACACCTCTTGTTCCCCAGATTCTGACAATGTAAGAAATCTAAGCTGGTAACAGCCAGAATGAATACATGAAGGAGCAATAAAAGGATTAGATTATTTATATGGCTAAGTATTGGTAATACATATAGAGATAGCAATATCCTCTTTTATTAATTTCATTGTAAACAGTTTCATAAATAAGTGAATTCTGGACAGTCCATTTATCATTACAGGCTTTAGCATTGCTTCGTAAACCACATTATGTTGCAAGTTGGTTTTTTACTTCAATCATAATGGCAAAATTACTACAGTCACATTTTTGGTGGGGGGGAGAAGAATGGCAGAGGAATGCTCCATTAAGAGACATTCATTTCATAATAGAAATCTATAGATATCCTATTTCCTATCACAAAATTTTGGAAAAATGAATGCTTATCCAGCAGTTCATGCAGTTTCTTGATTTCAAAGCCAGTAAAGGCTATTAAAGCAATCTAGCTAATAGCACAATAGACTTCTTGGTGCAAGCATAAATGCCTATTATATCTTCAATTTCTTTGTTGTCAGTAATCCTCCAGTAAATCACACTCAAAAATAAATAAATAGTCAAACCCCTATATTTCATGAATCACTATTAGTTAGGAATCAGGAATGGAGAAGGTATTTTCCTTCTGTTTTGGCTTTTTTATTTTTAAGCAATGCATTGGGTTTTGTTTAGTTTTGCAACAGCTTTAAAATATCTTGCTTCAAGAACTGTCTCCTTACTTTAAATGTAGGCATTGGCTAATATGTTTTTACCTTTGAAAATTCAAATATTAGTAAAAAAAAGTGCTATATTAGTCAATGATAAAGTCAAAGGAAAATGCACTGCCACTTAAAAATACTTAACTATTTGCCACATTTCTCCTCTTCAGTAACAACACAAACTTTATCAGATGCATTTAGGAACAGAACTCCTCTGTGTTCTCAGTGAGGAGTTATTCTGGCTGCAAACATGCTGCACATGCTATTGAAAGTGTTTAATAATAGAAGACCATGCACTTTCATGTAATTCATAATTAGAAGATGACTACAACTGCATTATTTAAAATCAAGCCTTTGTTATCAGCACCAGTTTTAGACAGAAGCTGAGAATCGTTTGTGAGCTGTGGCAGACCCAGACTGTTCAAAGCAATTGCTGTTCAGCATGAAAGCTGCAATGGAGGTCACAGAACAGGTCAGGAGGAAAGATAGTGTATCGATTTCACACCAGGAATAGAGGCGAAGCCAGGGCCCACTGTTGCTGCATGTGATGTATTTCACTTCAGTTTAAGGCACATTTCATTCCAATTCAAGAGGGGGTGGGGAGCAAAGGGTGAGCGGATTTCACACTGAATCATGATGAATTCTGGACTTGTGTATTCCAGTAAATATCTCCTTCCTGACATTAAGTATTTCTATAGCAGACTGAATACAATGAAAATTAGACTGCAATCAGATAGCAGAGGAGGACTCCTGGGGGAAAAAAAAAAACCAGAACAAAACCAAAACACAACCCCAAAGAAAACCTGCCACCAAAACCTGTGTAAGAGTAGGTCTACTGCCTCCCAGATTAGTATATACAAATCCTGTCTCAAAACCAGAAAACTGTTACAGAAGAAGTCCACTAAAGAAACTGTACTTTGTTCCAATATTCATGCTGCTGAAGACAACTTTATATGATATTCTAATATTTTATTAAAACATCGTTAAGTCACATAAACCTAAGCCAAAAGGCTTCAAAAACTAAAGGACAGAAAGTCTGTTCACACAAACCTCCCAGCTACGCACACACAAAGGCACGCTTACTGCAAAGAGAATAAAATCCTTGAAAAAATGTTTTAAATGCATCAGTATAATAAACATACTAAAAAGTGGTGGATAATTGTATTTTATTTTATATGGTAATATAAATTGATATTTCAAATTACCCTGATTACTCCAGCAAAGGATATTAGCAACTATCCCTAACTGTTTTATAGAAGAGTGTTGATGATTATTCATACTTCATCGCCTAGTAATAATGGCCAACTTCTGCTCCAACTTCTTTCTTAATAAATAAATAGAAAATAAAAACATGCATTCTAATGAGGAAAGCATTAACTGCAACTAGAGGGATATTTCTCAAGTTATTTGGATAACAGGCTAGCCTTGTTCATTTTTTTTTCCAACACTGAGAAACTTCATTTCCAGTACTTTTGCCCAGTATGTTGTAAAATTGTCAACATTTAAACTGTTCAGTTCACATACAGGATAATGGTCAAATGCCAAGATTCTTATGGATAAAGTGCTCCCTCCCTGCCCGATCTTACTTTGCATAATTTGTTCTCTGCAAAACTGCTCCTCTTTTTAAATGCTGACTCTGCTCTTCTGCTTGCGACAGTATTTTACAACTTTTCTAGATCTTTATATTGGCTCCATAACACCAGCAAAATAGCCAGACACTGACATATTTCAGAACAAAAAAGGACTATATTGGAAACTGCACAGAGATTTCCTATTAAATTATTTATATTAGTTCACTTCCACGTCATTATTTCTTTTCAACTGTTCTAAGGCATCAATGTCAACTTCTTGAACCCTCTCATGAAAGCTTTGCTGTCATCAGGGTCTATTTCAGCATCCTTAATTCTGCATAAGGAATCAGTTACCCAGCAAGTTTCCAATCACAAAGGGCCAGATGTTCCTCTCTGCTACATGCTGGAGCTGGCCAGACGGGCCCCTCACTAAGACTGAGGAGGGCAAAAGGTGGCTGTGCAGAGAGAGAGGGTGTGTGTGTGTGTGTGCTACTGGCCTGCCACAAAACAGCTGAGGCTGCGGTGCACAAAGAGAGATAAAAATTCAAACAGTGGAAATTGTTAACAAACGGAAATGATAGTAGCAATCAGGTACTCCATGATCCACAAGGAAATATCATTAACTTGCACTATGAAATTCCGTAAGAGTTACCACTTTAAATCATTTGACAACTTTGATGATGCTGTGCTGCAGAAATGTATAGAAATCTTGATGCTGTGCTATATAAATGTATAGAAGTATTCCACAGGCTTGAGTGAGGCTTCATTGGATTAGCACCTGCTGGCTACAGACAAAGTCAAAATCCACTAATGCTATTTGATCTACAGACTCCTGCTGACACCAGGCATCATGAGATTCTTCCTCCTCTGATATGTAGTATATAGTTAAACTGCCTGTGATGGCTCCTCTCAGGAACATCCAAAGGTATTATGGTGCTGACAATTGTTTCCCAAAGACCATGAAGAGTAGAGTATCTGCAGACACAGTTTCATGAGCAAAGGCCAAGAGGACAGACATAGAGTGCTGGTACACAGAACTATCTCTTCCCATTAAGAAGGGACAATGCTAGCATTAAGATCTCTTCATCTCACACTTTTTACTGGATTTCCAGATAGTACCAGCAGCCAAAATAAGCGTTTTTCCATTTACAGTCGGACAAACAATTGCTATTTTTTAATGGACAAGGATTTTGGCAAGAGAACAAACCATTAAAACCAGTGTAGACTAAGCTATTCTAATAATCAGTTTGAAAACAGCTTGCAAGTCACCCATATGCAACAGAACATAAATCCCAAGTAGTTACTCAAAACACTGTAATTCAACATAGTCCACAATGATTGCCAGGCAAAATTTCAACTCCAAGCCTAATATGAAATTCAGTGCTATCAGTGGCGTAAGTCACCCCTGTTTTATACACCCTCACGTTCCCCCTGAACATTAACACAGCAGTTTTGCTTATCTGGGACACATCAGCTGAGACAGAGGGAAAAGTGTACAGCTGTGGAACTTGCTTTCATTACAGCTCAAGTTAAGCCCAAGGCTTCCACGCGGCACTGAAAGGTTTGTGCCATGCATTGCTGCTGATGTTCCTTGCTCAGGACAGGATAGGTCAGGTGACACAGCACTGCAGTGGGGGCTCCTCAGAACACAGCACCAGAAGCTGTACCAAGTATACCCACACGTTCCATGGCTGGGAAAACGTGGCAGGAGCACCAATTGTACCATCAGCTGGAATGGTTACTGTGGCTGTGGGCTGGGGAAGCTCTTCCATTCTTCCAAATATCTAGACTCTGAATTTTTCAGTACTGGTACAATATTCTATCATTCCCACAAAGTGCTCCATTACCTCATTAACTGAAGTGACCTGTGCTGTCAAAAAAAAGTTCACTAAAAATTCAAAGAAATGTGAAATCTGAGTATTTTCTTTTTTCCTCTTAAAGAGTATGAGAAATGGGAATGAGAAAGAAGAGAGAACAGCAAAGGGGCTTAGGTTAAGTTCAATTAGCAGTAGAGCATACTCTGGAAAGGTGTGTGCATAAAATACAGGCCTCAGGGAATAACAGCGGTAAACAGACAAATTAAACTTCAAGAGTCTTTCTAACCTCTCACATATATAATTTTTTTCAATATTTACTGGCTGTATAAAGATCAGCTTTAGACACTTGCAATGAACATGATAAATGTTCATATTGCATATGTGTTAATTAATACTTACCCCTCTCTGGACAACAGAAAAAAAAAGTAATGCAAAAAAATCCATACAGACCCCACAACAAAAAAAAACTAAAGCATTTACAGACACAACGTACATGCTTTTAAGCAAGTGAGCCTGGCAGGTGGGTGTGTTCCAAGTAAACCGCACCACCGTTTACTTTCTATATGGAAACAACAACCTGAAAAAATGATACTCAATCAAGTGCAAAGCATCAAATTGCATCTTCTACTTGTTAGATGCTTTTACCAAAACATTCAGCCACTTCAGCAACAATCTCATCCAAACTACAATATTTGGAGTAAATGGTGTGAACAGAAACTTTCAGTTCTACACTAGGCATTTTCACAGACTGACCTAAAACACAGTGAGCTTCTGCACAGTCGACTTAATCCCTAGCCAAGAAATAAATGTGCTAGAAGCATCCTTTACAACACTGTATATTAATCCACACCATTTTTGCTTGCGTTTTGTTTTTTAAAACAAGGACAACACCACCCAACATATCTCAATTATACAAAAATATGTCACCCAGTTCTTTTGAGAATGAAAGAACTCCCCTCAATGCCATAAACAACAAATATTTTTTGGAAATGTCCACAAACTATTTTTTTCTACTAACCATTTGCCCAAGCAAGAAAATCTCCAAAGATGACACTTCGAAACCTCACAAGTGTTACTCATTCAAAAGAATGGCAAAAATCAGTTTTGGTTCATTTATTTAATTACCTTTTTCAGCTTTACTGGGGCCTGGTTTTTTCCCCACTACCTAGCCATAAGAAGATTGTTGAAAAGTCAGAACTGAACATACTAAAAGCCACAAAAAACCCCACAGAAACTCCCACCCAAAACATCCCCCACCTCAGATTCACATGTAAGAAACTCAAGTCCTGAAATGAACTCTGCAGCCTGACAGTTTGAACTTGCTGTGGAGGATTACTTAAGAACTACATGTAATTAACCATAATTGCACATTATCTTTCTCAGTTTAAAGAGGGAAAACAACCAATATGGGTTCTTTCTGGTCTCTGACAACATTTTGTCCCCTGTATCTTAACAATAATTTATTTGCACTAAACTACACGATAACGAATAGATTTCTGAGATTTCCACCAAGCACAGGTAGCAAGACTTGGTTCAGAACCAATATCAGAACAAGTGATCATCAAGTTGTAATTGCTATCTGCTTGCTTAAAGGATGACTAAAATTGAACTGGTATTCTGTTAGAGCAAAACACTCATGGACCTTACGTTTCAGAAAAAGGACTGCATGATAATGAATATTTTTAGTATTTTCATTTCTTGAAAGCATAGAGGGTGCTATTAGTCCTTCCAATTCTGAGGGAATGAACACTTTAACAATGTGTAATTCAAGGATGAGAAGGTTGAGAGCAATGGTTTTGCACAGACATTTTAGGTCTTCTAGTTTAGAAGACATTTCAAAACAAAATGGTTTTTGTGATCCCTTGGCAGAAGGGGGGAAAAAAGCAAAGAAAAATCTGAAAGGCAAGCAATTTACTTTTTATGTAATATTAAAGAAAACAATGCTGTTTAAAAGAAAAAAGCAGCATGTCTTTCACGTTTTATGTCCTAAGTAGGTTTAAGTACTGCATATTACTTGTCAGGAATTCAATAGCAAATAGAAACTTTCCAGGTTGACGTGCTGGGGCAGACGAAGGTCATTCTTTAAAGCATTTTCTCCCCTGAGAGGAAAACCTGGAAGGATGCTGTTTGAGCAATTTATACCAAGCACAGCAAGTCATTAGATGTCTGTGCTGCAAGTCTGCCATGATCCCAATTCCACAGCCATATGTGGTTATACTATGGTGGGAACCAGCTCCAAAAGCCAGAAAGTCAAAGGAGCTCAGAGGTGTGTATTTCCTTCTGGATGTGCTGAGCAGAATAGGCACTGTAAATCTCACACACAACAGCAAGGCAGCAGAAAAGGTGCATTGCAGAGATGAACACACATTTTTCAAAAAAGTAAATTTTCAGTTTTGGAAGGGGAGACATGTTTGTGGAGAGGGAAAAAAAGAAAGCAATTTGCAGGTAGGAAAACATTCTTTCTGGTTAGTGTTTTCATGAGATTTTTTCTCCTAATTCAGTTTGACTTCAAAACAAAAACCAAACAGTAAGGAATCCCAAAGCATCTGTGAGTAACTACTATACCCTTAATTTCAGAGTCAAGAGATTTCTGTTTTAAATAGCCAAAATACCATTCCGGACCTGTACTTTGTAAAGATTTAAACTCAGCATTTTTGGAGGACCCAGCCATCCAGGAGGAATATATGGCTTGCAAAAAACTCCTTTTTCCCAGAGAAGGTTACAAAATGAAGCAAAGATGCCTAGCTTTCAGTTATAGCAAGCAATACACAACACAGATTTGCTCATACAGAACAGGACTTGATTCCATTTATATGGAACAGTCTAATACAGACCTACATGTCTAAAGAGGAACATAAATGAATCTATTAAGTACATACTCCTGATATGCACACAACATGTAGCACTACCTAATGTTTGTCACTGTAGATTTGAAATCACACAAAACCAAAAGCATTTCACCCAACAAGAATGGTGTATGGAATATCCTACTCCTCCTTCTCTCAGGGCTTTGACAATGCAAGCTGACACATGTCCCCAAGGCCAGCCCCATCCTGGATACCTCAGCCAAGGCAGAGACTTCCCTTGTTATCATGGACTGCTTTACTGGCCTGTTCAGATTCCTTCCTATGCCTCTAAGCCATACAAAAGGAGAGTTAATCCTCAAGTTTTTGACCAATTTTATCCTCCCCACGCTTGTGGAATGCTTTTGTGTTTGTAGGTTCAGTGTCTGAAAAAGAAAAAACTCAGCAACTGAATTGTATGCTTATACATCACTATTTTTAACTCTCAAATTTTGTTACAGAATCTCTACATTTATATACAAGCACAATACAAGTGACTTAATATTTTATGGCCTACTCAAAACACTTTCCTGTAACATCTGAATTTGTCCCTTTAGCTTAGGGAGCTATGTGAACAAATTTAATGTACTCTAAGGACATCCTGCATTTCTTGTAAATTTGCATATCCCAATTCTCACATATTTCTAACACTGGGAAACTCATCAAGTTAAAGTTCTGTGGAAAAAAAATCACTTGAAAAGAGGAAATTAGGCCACTAGATTCACTAAGACAAGCAAAAGTAGAAAAACTGAGCAAAACCACCATCATTAGCTGCATTTTACCCAATTAGCTTCTGCAATAACCTGTATCAGACAAGATACATACTACTGTATTTTAAAGGAGGGCAGAAGACACGCTCCATCTTGCTGTTTCTTAACTTTCTTGAATATTATTTAGTCAAACAAAAAAGCATTTCTGTACTCTACATTTCCTTATCTCCACCATAAAATTACAAATAAAATGCATATCATGCCTAGAAATCAGTTTCCATTTACATCAAACATCAGCTCTATACATAACTTCATATTCTTCTCTCAATAGGAAAGTATGAATGCTTTTATCCCCATGAAGATATCCAATTACCTCACTAACATCAAAGAGTCTTAAAATAAACTATATATTTATATATCTATATCAACCAATTCAAACCTTTGGACACACACATAGGAGACAAAAGTACTGAAAACAAGGGAGATTCTAACCTATGAGCATTAAGGTAATGATGTTAAATTCCTAACAGAAAATTGCCTTTAAAAAGCCACTGCATTTCTATAGCTATAGTCTTGTTCTCTAAGCATGGTCAAAGTCCCACTGAAATCAACATCAAAACACATGTGCATTAAATAAGGACCCACAACAGTCATGATTTTGTTGAAACAGAAAATTTACGCCACACGCCTAGCAACACCTCATTCAAAGGTTCTTACTTCAAAAAAACCTGAGAGCCCACCAGCACATAATGAACTTATCACAACTTCCTCAAAGGTCAGAGCATATATTTCATTTTTCTCTTTTTTTCTAAGCACACCCATGACCAGAAACTAAGGTCTCTGGCATATTTATTATGAGATGTCTACACATGTAGAAGCAGTATGTATGCATATACACACATGCACCTTTAAAGCATTATTATAAGGCTTCCCTTCCAGTATTATTAGCAGCTGCTTGCATATATACAACTTCTTGTCCAGAGTGACAGCTGTATTTTCGCCTGTTTTGACATTGAGTCTGATCTGGGTGAATAGCTCATATCCATTAAAGTGCTATTACAACACTGAATGACTGCCAAAATACTTCCTGATCAATTTTAAAAGCCAGCTAGCTGTCATCATGTAATCGCAACAGCAGAAAACAAATCTTTGGGGAATAAAACAAGATTTTAAAACATTTTTTAAAAGCAGGGTATTAAGTCTAAAACCTCCAAACTATTTAAATAAAAATCACAAGCTGCAGCAATATCCAGGTAAAAATCTCTGCGCTTTGAAAACCCATATACTTGTTACTGACAAGCATTCTAACATAGTCTCTAAATCTACCATTTCAACAATCTCTGCAGTTTGAACCCCTGCCATTACATAACTTAATAAAGCAGCACTGAAAACAATCACCACAGAGTGTGATTGTGCTCACCATTAAATTTAGTTCTATAAAATTTAAGACTGAATTCAATCATCTTTGTGTCTTTGGTTGAATGACAGAAAACCAATGTGCTGGTTCAACTCCTTACTTCTGAATAGCTTTAGCATATGCATATTTTTAAGTTTCAGTACAAACATTATTTCAGACTTTCATTTATCAAGCACACTCGAAAGGCTATATAACTCAGACAGTTAAGACCACTTGAAGAGAAGGCACAGTTGGCACAAATTTGGCACAGCTTGCAGAGAGCCTGAGCAGTGCTGTATTTGTAATACAGCACATTAAAAAACATTAAAAATGGGTTGTAAGAAGTTACACGTTCTATATGAAAGAGGTCTAGTAAGACAAGCATGCAATGCCCACATGCACACATAATGACTACTCAATGTATAGATGTCTTTTTAATTTCTCCTTTCTGCACTGTTTCCTCCCCAACTCTGTGCAGCATGCCAGTTTGATGTGGTCAGTCTGTTTTGATCAGTGAAATAAGAAATATTGCTGCACCGACATATATTATGTATGAAACTAGCTCAAAGAAGTAGATTCACCATCTACTCCATGAATATCCACACTGGCTCTAAAACGGAACTGTGCACTTGCCATTAGAAATACACCATGAATTAGAAGTTCTTTGAAGAGTTTCTTCTATAGCACTACTCAAGCTGAAATATCAAACAACAAGAAAAACACAACAAAAAAAAAAACCCACCCAAAAACCAACAACTGAAAAAAACACAAAAAAATTACACTAGGTAAGACTGTCAACATGCAGTTTTACACCAAAATAACTGAGTAACAAAGGGGCATGCTCTTTCAGTTCTGGTTCTCAGATAATTGAACTCTATGTTTATAAAGTTATAAAACCTAATTAGAAAGGTAATTGCATTACTGCCTGCTAAAAATAATGTTATTTGACACTTTACAGTATAATAATAATTAAGAAATTTTGTAAGTGTTATTCTAGCCAGGGTGTTCATGACAAGAAACCTCTCTCTATGTAAAATGAGAAGCTAGAGGATTAGAGAGGGTTCTGCAAGCACAGGTACAACATACTTTATCAGAGTGACAATTCAGATGTGAAAATGCCGTTTGTGCAGAATACCTATCATAAGACTTTACTGGTTTTGGCAGCATGTCAAAAAATGCAAACTGCATATGAAGGAACATTGACAGTGCCTCCTGCATTTATGGGACAAAAAACATGTTTTCAGAGCAGCTACAGTGATGACATACTAACAATTTAATAAAAGGAATCCCTCTACCTCAGGCTTCGGTTCAACCCCAACAAAGTAGACAGTATCTAAGTAAATAATTTCCAACTTATTAAAATAAAAATATAAATACAGGGACTTTTTAGTTAAGATGTACATTTATATTCAACCACATTTGTTTTTGTATATTGTAAACATTTAGTTTTAAAACAAATTAGTATCTATGCCTTCGGTCAAGGAAGAGGAGATCTAACATGAAGTAGTAACTAACATTATGTCAGCTGTATTTTCATTTGTGGTTTAGACATTTAAGTAGAGAGGATCCTAATTTCCAAGTAGATACTCTAACTTTTTTTGAGTAGTAGTAACCTAAAGCTAGTTAATAATATTTTTATGACAAGTACCTAGAACATTTATGTTAGTTTAGAAAAACCCAACATATTATTGTATTACATGTTCTTAAAAGATCTAGAACCAACTTAGAAATTTTGCAGCATTTATAGGTCTGGGTTTTATTATTAAAATGTGTTTTAAAGTTTAGCTTAGGAGGATAACATGTTGATTAACTGTTGATTATTCTGGATGATAGCACTGGTGATGAGTAGCAGATGCATTAATAACTGCAGCAGGAAAGGACTACTGGGAATCTACATGTTTGCAAATGGATTCTGAACTGCTAATATGTACAGATTGCTTCAAAATCCAGTGCATCAAGATATACATTGCCTTGTAACTTGACATCAATAATGCTGCCTATTAAAACATAATCAGTATGCTATTTCCATGGTTTAAATGTTCTCAAGATCTTATTCTGTTTTTTAATAAAATTCTTATAATATCAAAATTATCATGGGTTTTCTGTCACTATCATTGTACACTGGAAGGAAGATATCAAAAACTGACTAAGAGGCTGAAGAAAACTGATCTTGTATCACATCAAGCAAAGCCACTTATCAGCCAGGATGGTCCAACTAAATAATAGAAGAGCTGAAACTCTGCATAAGCTGGCCAAGTCAACTAGTTAGCATTTATCAATTTACTATTTAGGAAGGAAGGCATGGAACACATAATAATGAACATCCCACTCCCAAACTGGCAGGTTCCCCAAAACAGACTGGCATGTTGCCACAATGTTTAATCTCAGCAGGAATACACAACAGCAGGAACACTACAAAAGACCAGAACAGGAAGGGGGGACAACAGGAGTCTACAACCCTGCTCTTCCGTGATATTTACAGAGGAAGGAGGTCATCATTTAAGAGACACCCAGGTCACATGAGAGTGACCCTAAAGAAAAAAAGAAAAAAAAAAAAAAAGACTATGATCCCTCCCTCTACAAACACGCATTCACGTTCCAGCAGACAGGCATGAAGGGTGATATTTGAGTCATGATGCCAAAAACTGTCATAATAGTATTTGATACAAGTATGAAGTTACTATTAAACTAATTTTAGAGGTATTATAAAGAGTATGAGTATCACATATTTATTGCCATCTGCCAGAAGTGATTACAGTACTAAGCATACAAAACAGTTATTGGAAAACCTATCTAAACAACTGGCTTAGCAATTCCATTGTTAGGAAAGCTTCACAATGTAACACCCATCTTGCACTCACAGGTATTGATTATGCACATATAACATTATATAATATAGCTAGCACAGTATTAATAATGACAGTAGAGAGGACTTTGCTTTATTTACATAGTCTTGCAGGAGAAGTTGCTTATTACATCAAAACCTCAAGCCAAAAGGACAGAGCCGAGAAATATATGCAATTCTGCAACAGTTTAGCTAACGGTCATTATAAATATCATATCAAGCTTCATGCCAATTTTATTTTTTCTTTAATAAAATGAGCTTGTCACACTGTTCATGAGGGAGATAGCTGAGCCTCGGACTGCAGGTAAATACACCAACACTAAAACCTCTTCCAGATGTGCAACTGCTCTCTGCAGCACAGAGATATTTCTTAGCCTTTAAGCAATATGAATATGAACTACTAACTGAATAGAGTAACTGTCATAGGATAAATTACCAGGAAAAAAGAGTCAGGGGACCGAGCATCCTACCAGGGATCTTTCACCCTTTGACTTTCTAGTTTATAATCTGATTGTTCTGGAATGTTGACCTACTTGTCAGCTTTATAGGGTCTGTACCTGGGGTCTTCATCATGGAGATGCACAGCACAAAGACATGGCCTCCATTTCCTCCCTCAACATCCTTGTCTCTGACTCATAATGACATAGCATCTATCTTCCCAGTATTACCTGCTTCCAGAGCAATTCTGTCCTCCCAGTTTGGAATAAAGGCCCACCTTTCCCTGCAGTGCTCGTCCCTTAGTTATTTTCCTCCTGATTCAATCAACTCACAGGGTATAGCTTCAGCTAAAGCTGAGACTGGGAAGACAGAGACACAGCACAGCTGATGGAGCACCCAGCTGCTATCACAAATTGATATCAGGAATAGCACAATATCACCACACAGTTTTTGGTTTTTTGGAAGAATGTATTTTAAAATTAAGCTTTTATGGAGGTAGTAGTGACTACTGTACCTTACCCCTGTTATTACACCTGAAAAAGTCTCCACCTATCACTGTTTTACTAACAAGGACCATGTAAAAGTCTGACATTCAACTGCACTTCCATTTATGGGTATCATTCACAGGGAAATTGGCTTCTTTTTTTCTTGGGATGTTTTCTATAGTTTATAAGAGAAACAAAGAAAAGTTGCATAGCAAGTAAAAATTGAATGGCTTCAACTCTGGTTTGGTACTTCTGTACAGAACTTGGCATATTTTTTTCCAGATCTTTTTTCAGCAAGAGATATCGGCCATGACACTGAAATAGACCAATATCATTCTGTGTATGAATCGTCTCACTAAAAATGCCTTACCTTACCTACCACTCCAAATGCATATAACTGATCAGTTCTCACAGAGCATCATTCTAACATATTAGGAAGGAGGATATGATTGTAAATAGATGGTAACACTAACCTCCCCAGCAACAGAAGGCAGAAAAACATGTTCACTAGCAACCTGAAAAAGTACAGCCAACTATTTTAGCTAATCAGCTAAAATATTATATGTAAGGGGATACAGGGGTGGGTGGGTGAAGAAATCACCTAGAACTTCATATTGAAAGAAAGAAAGAAATTCAGTTCCAGTCATGTCAGAGGCCATCTTTAAATTAAATAGTAACACTAATATTGTGACTCAGCTACTCAAAAATTATTTTGATGCCCTAACATTTACATCTGAAGGGTCCACTACAAGCAGATCTTGTTTCAAAACCTCTAGACTGCTTCCTGTCAATGATGGTCCACAGCTCTGATGGTGTCCAGACCAGAGCAGGTCTGGGGGCCACGTTGGAGGCTGGCAGCCCAGCATCTCAGGGGTCTCTGGCACTGTCAGTACTATGGACTCCTGGTCAAACCTGACACAGAACAGATAGAAGGAAATGTGGAAAAAACAAAATGAGTTGGGATTAGAATGTGCATAGTCCCATGACTTGTGCTGCCTTGTGTTAAAACTGACAACCATGACTCTGATACGTAGCCAAAGTTTTCAATACTGGACAGCTGTAAGGTATTGCTATGTAAACTACCAATCATTTGATACACTGCTATATGTATAGCAGTATATACCTCAGCTTACCTCATTAATATTGTTAGATACTGTATTATTTGGGTGTAACATTTCAAGAGTACTGTAATTATGGGAGCACCCCCAAGTGTGGGCTTGACATTTACCAAGAGAATTCATCCATTCATAGGTTGTTGTGAAAGCAAACCTATGAGAAAGAGGGATTATCACTCAGTTTGTGACTTTTAGCACTGGTACCTCATCTATTCCATATATGTCTTGCCTATTAAGCTATATATTACATATATACCTGAAATTTGGAAGGGATGCCATTCAGAGGGTCCTTGGCAGGCTTGAGAGTAAGGCCAATACAAATCTCATCAAGTCCAGCAAAGTAAAGTGCAAAGTCCTATACCTGGGTCACAGCAACCCCAGTCACACCTAAAGGCTGAGCAGATAAGTGTTTGAGAGCAGCCTTGCAAAGGACTGGGAGTGGTGGTTGACAAGAAATTCAAAATGAGCTGGCAGTGTGGACCTGCAGCCCAGAAAGACAAGCCCATCCTGGGCTGCATCCAAAGCAGCATGGCCAGCAGGGAGAGGGAGGGGATTCTGCCCCTCTGCTCTGGTGAGACCCCACCTGAAGCACTGGGTTCAGTTCTGGTGCCACCACCCTAAGGACACAGTACTGCAGAAGCAAGTCCAGAGGAGGGCCATGAAGCTGATAAGAGGACACCTGTCCTGTGGAGACAGGCTGAGAAAGTTGAGGCTGTCAAGACTGGAGAAGAGAAGGTTGCATGGACACTTCATAGCAACCTTCCAGTATCTGGAGGGGACCTACAGGGAAGCCGAGAGGGTCTTTGCCTCAGGAACTGTAATGAAAGGACAAGGAGTAATGGCTTCAAGAGAAAAAGAGGAGAAATTTAGGTTAGATATTAGGAGGAAAGTTTTTACTGTAAGGGTGGTGAGACACTGGAACAGGTTTTCCAGAGAGGTTGTAGATGACTCCACCCTGGCATTGTTCAAAGCCAGGCTGGATAAGGCCTTGGTCTTAAACCTGGTCTAGTGGGAGGTGTCCCTGAGCATGGCAGGGGAAGTTGGGACCAGATGATCTTTAATGTTCATTCCAATCCTTAACACTTAACACTATTTAGTATTAAAAAGAAAAAGTTTTAAAGATCTCAGATTTGTTGAACTCTTTTTTCCTCCTGAAAAATAAAGTGCAACTCAGCCCTTTTTTTTTGTGTACACAAACAGAAGTTGCATGTTTCTATGGAACAAAATAGGAAGGCAGTCTAGGCATTCTCTGTACTGAAATCTTGAAAAACTTCCAGTTACTGAAATAGAGTAAGTATGAGCCATCATTTCTACATCTATATAGGTGGAGTTAACAATCCCCTTTTCTATCTCCAGTCTAAGTGGACTTTCTGTGCCTCATCTCTCTCAATCACTTTCATATTGCTCATGCTGGCCCCCCAGCCTTTACAGCAAATATTTAATTTTCTCTCTGCTCTGAGCATTTAAGGTGTTTGCATGGGTACTTCAGAAACTCCATAAAGCAACATATGTTAGTAATTCTTGCCTCAACTGGACTAACAATCACCCGTGGGAAAAAAAATTGAAATAGTTAATTCCTACCTCAACACCAAAAAGAAGTCAAAATGCCTCTGTGAACTCCACCTGCCAGGTGAGGAGGGATGTCTGTGTGGGGCAGGGGTGGTAAGAGAGGTCAGACACACCAAATATGCACACCTCTTCATGAAGGTGATCCTCTGCATGTTTCACATAACAAACACTTCTGATACCTTCAATCATATAACGTGCAAAATGGTTTAACATCACTTATAAAAGAATCTAGTAGTAAATTACCACTCCATTTATTTCAGAGCTCCTTTTATTGAGTCAGGTGTGGGCGAGCTTGTTGTTTCAACATGCCAAAGTTATCAGCAGTGAGGATTACCGTGAGTATCATGAGAGCATGGAGTGGGTGTTGACACTTCAGAACAAGAACTGTTAACACTTCAAAAGCACATCATGAAGCAATGGGACTGCAAAAAGTCCCTGCCCTCACAGATCTCTGAACTTCCACACCTGAACTTAACAGCTTAGCAAAACAAGCATAGATGACAATAGGTGTTACACTCAAAACTAAGTAATCAAAACTGGGTGTATAAATCCTTTGCAACTACCCAAAGCAATCTATTTGACAAGGACCCTTGTATTTGACAAGGTCCCTTTATTTACCATGCCCTCTAATTTCCAAGTTACAAATGGTTGAGTTCATTAAAAGTTAGAGTGCTTGTCAGCACAAAATTTTAAAAAAATTTTAAAAGCTGAGAAAGAAAGCCTTCATGCCAAGTCATCCTAGTCATTAAAGATTTACCCTTGTTATAAATAAAGTTCTGTATTTACAGCATTATAATTTTGCAATAATCTATTTACTTAGAGAAAAATTTCTCTATTTTATAGATAGAAGTGGAGATGTTTTTTGTCTCCAAAATGTTACATGTTTTAGGATCTAACATTCACTGTTAGTATAGATAAAAGCATGGTGAAGCTTAGCCATGCAGAGTTGCCATCTATGACATGTAGATAAAAATATTTGTAGTAGTAAATAAATAAAATTATGAATAAACTGTCAGTCCATTCATAATAGAAAGAATAGGTTAACTGTGCACTCATAGCTTCAGACCAGACTGTTTTCCATATCTTGTTTGTATTCTCTTAACTAATTCTTTAAACATACAAAAACATGTATCAGTTGCTTCTGAACAATCTTCTACAAAACTGAACTAGAAATGGAGCCAGACCAACGCTTATACAAGAAATGCAGCTTATTACATTTGTTGCACTCCAAATAAATATTGATTTCAATCACAGAATGCTATGAAAGGGCTTGCATCAATTACACAGTACATCACAGTCATGATGCAAGTTACCTAATTCCAGTGATGCACACAGCAAATCAATCATTCACATCCACACAGCTTGGTGAACCAGAGCCACCACTGCTTACCTTTATCTGAACTTCTAAACACTGCATTCATTTTGGAGTGGCATTATAAAGGAAAAGGTTTACAATGAAAAAAATATCAGCTAATCTGCCAAAAAACCTGCAGTAATTATAATTACCTCTATTCATGTCATGTGTGTTTTAATACATACACAAATGAGTAAAAGAGCCCTTAATGACAACAACATTATGAGGGGAGGTTTCCCTTTTGCATTATCTATTTATTCAACACAAAATTATTAGGCTATTGTGATAAAGCAGCTAGAGTACAATGACTTTCCTTTAATCACTAATTAAAATGCTGATTGCCTGTTGAGTGAGACGTGCAGTTATGGTCAAACACCAAGTCCCATTGTGTGATAACAGCTTGGGCTGGCCTTACAACTGGGTGGGGTTGAATCACTGCTAAGTAAACAAACCCTCTATGGCTGAAAAACACAATCCCTTCAGCTCAATAAAATCCTTAAGTAACTTTTAATTTTACAGCCTTAGACAAGCTAATATTGCAGAGCACAAAAGTTCAGAGATAAAGAGACCTACCGGGTGCTGGTATAAACAAGCAATTACACAGATTGTAGAAGAGCAATACTGAGTCTGTATGAATTAATTTATTCTGTGTACAAGTTGAGGTGGAAATTAATTTCATGGGGCCAAATTCAAAGGACCACTGGGACATTATTGGCTTCATCTATTCAACTTCTGAAGTATACTCAAATTGCTCCTCTGCAATCACACTGATAGCCCCCCAATGCCATTTAGTGGGGTTTCACAGATATAGTCAGGAGAACCCACATACTCATATTTCCCTTACTTAATTTCTTTTGCAATAAATCAAGTATGTAAAATAAAACCCATTTATCTACAGTCATGTATTCCATGTATTCATTTTAAATGGCAGGAAAAAAAAGTCTGCAAAATGCCACTGTTCACATTGTAGGACATGAGAAAAATCAGCAACACTGTACTTGTCATTTACAAAAAAAAGACAGAATTATTTTTCAAGAGAGGGTAAATACTCTCTAGTTAAAATCAAAATAATGTAAAAGCTGATTCTAGTATTATGAGCTTAATTTCATGAGCTACCCAAGTAGCAGTGCAGCATTTAGCATTTTCTGGAATAAGGGGGAAAACCCCACTTTCTTCTAAATATGGCCTGTTGATATTTTAAGAATCAATTTAATCCATATAGTTAACATGGCATAGAAGAAACAAACAGATCATTTTTCAGAAGTAAATTCATTCCTTTAAAAGGCCATTGGCTTTTAATTTAAAACACCTCCATCACATAAATAAATAAGAACAAATTTGCTTTCTTCCAGTTCAACAGGTTTATTCTCTTAACAGAACAAATAATAATGAGCTGTTTAATGGACTAACCTTTATCACATTTCAAATAATCACAAAGTTTGGTGTGTTTTGGCTGTGTTTGTTAAAATACACAGTAAAAGAAATTATCTGGTTATATTTTTGTTATAGTTATATGTGTATACTCACATATTACACATAATTTGAAGTTACTATTAAAGAAACCTCAAATTAATTGCTTCTTACAATTACTTCTATATGTGCACAATGCCACAAGGACAGAAATTATTTTAATTCTATAGCTGCAAATACCCTCTTTGCGCTTTTCCTAGTCTCTCTTCCACCATTTGCCTTTTTTATATATACACATGCACAATCAGCTCAACTTCCTCACAAGAATAACAGTATTTAAACAAAGGAAAAAAAAAAACCCTGACCACATCACAACTCTTCACTTGCTGCCGCATTTCTCTGCCTTACTTGTAAGAAAATCCAGTTCGCCTCTCTACCGGTAAAAACAGCATCTCTCATACTTTAAATATTCTTACTGTTTTTCTCTCATTTGTCTGTAGAAGACAAACTTAAAATAATTCATGTTTCTGTAAAAATGTAAAGTGTAGAAAAATATTGGCTTTTGGTGTTTTTTCTTTCCCTTTTGCTTGAATGCATCTGAAACCAAAACGTTTTTGTGTATATGCAGCTGCTATTTATATAATAAATCATCTCACAGAGGAAGAAAAAGCCCATGCTCAGTGTTTGGAAGGCACATGCAAAAGGCAAAGGTGCACAGGGATTTCTGCTTCCCTACTGCTGCTGTACAGAGAGGCCAGTGAACATGCTACATCTTGCAGAGTGTCAGCACTACACATACAGAAGTGAATGTGTCAGACTGTCTCCCACACCCTAGGACTACTATTACCAATTGCAACCACTGGCATGCTTCACTTCATTCTTTCATGTTCAAGTAAAACAACTACAGCTCTTCTTTTACACAATTGCATTGCAAGACAAGTGTCAGGAAACCACAGCTGATGTAACAGCCAGGATCCAGACTGAGGGGAGTGAAACCCACCAGTGACCCAAGGCAACAGCTCTGCTCTCACTGCCTCTGCTGAGCCACACTGCCTGTATCAGTGGGTGCTCCACATAATTCAAGACACAAAGGGACAACATCAGAATCTGCTGTACTGAAAACTCCCCAAATATTGTTGTTTCTACCAAAAGTTTAAAAAGAAATTTTATTTCTAGATTTCCATACACCCTTTGGTGATCTAGCCCATGCAGAAGGCACTGCTAGAGTAAAAGGATCATGAAAATTTTGGAAATAGGGCAAATTCTGATGTCAGCTCTTGGTAGAAGTACTTCAGAATGATGGATAAAACAGTTCAGGTCCTAATCTTCCATGAAGACATACATCATTCTCTGAATCCCTGCCTATGTTTTTCAGCCTTTGCAGAAGGAGGTGGAGGTGGCATCCAAGTGTGAGACTAGGATCTAGAAGCCTGAAGTCTAAGGGGTTTTACTTCATAAGCATTCAACAGAATTACAGAACTTTGTTTTATTCTTAAAACCTCCCCTAAGCTTACAGCTTAAATTCTTTTACCCCCTTCCATTTAACACATTCAAATATCTTCAGAGGGTATCAGTTTCCCAGCCACTGAACAAATACAGATTGAAGGCAGTGACCCATCTTTCTAGACAGCACTGCTGCAGCTTTCATTTGATCACTATTACTCAGCTGTCATCAAAAAGTTCTCTTACTGCCTGTAAAACTTTGGTGGCTTGGCAAATATAAAAGTTGATTTTTAATACTGATTATTGAACATTTCACTTATTAAAAAAACACATCTTTCTTATTTAAATGGGAGTGGACTTTACACACCAACAGCTTTAAACCTCAGTGGTTTAAAACTGAACTTGCAAAGATATCTGCCAACACTTTTAGAAACTTGCTACACTTTTACCATCTATGACCTCCATCTAGCTTTGGCATATGCAGGCATACAAATAACTAAAGTTTAACCAAATACACATGGACCACATAAGATGACTATTCATGTGTGGAAAATTAGTATCCATTTAACTGGAAACAAGAAAGAACAATGAGAAACAGTAGTATGAACACATGCATCATTGGAAAAAAAAAAAAAACTTTCTAAAACCTGAGTGGATTAAGCCATAGAACCACCTGACTGGTAGGTGGCAGAAACCCACTAGCTTTTGACGATTATAACAGACCCAAGCAGACTAGAAAATACACTTTGGAGATTCACTGTATATACACAGAAAGATTGGATGATCCAACTGGTTGCTTGAATTCCATGATTCATTATCCTGAGCTTTACGTAATCTTTTCCAAAGCCTCACATAGCAGTAAACCAGAGAACCATTTCATATCAAACAACATACTTTTAATTCAGTCCCAAAGACCTTTAGAAATGTTCAATTTCTCACCAATCAAAACTGCTCTGTTTGTATCTACTCTAAATAATCTGAGCACATTTCATAAGACAAATATTATATACAAATAAGAACATACCAGAAGGCATGTATGTTATAACAAAACAGAAAGGAGCAGAAAACCCCCAGAGCCAAGAGCAGCCTTTAGGACTTCGTCCCAATCAGAGAAGATAAGGAAAACAAATACAAGGATTCTTTAGCATCATATCTCAAGACATGTTGTGCCGTAATTTGAAGAGAAGTCATACAGACTTCTGCTTTGTGGGGGAAAAAAAAAAAAAAACAAAAACAAACCAAAAAACCCCAAACAAATAAACAAAAAAACCACCCCACCACACGTGTGAAAGCCCAAACCCATAGGAAAACACACCCTTCTAATACACACTGAGTTCACACTTACAGGCCACACTGATGCCACAATACATATATAAAGAGAGTGGGATTACTGTATCAGCATTATAATGCTCATATGAAGACTGCATACTTGTGAATTATTAGGAACAGAATTAGCATTTATGAGTAAGTTACATGTCAGTACATAACTTAATTCTTACTTTATTAGCTGTTGAAAGCACAGATATGCACACCAGCATATTTTGTTTTTATGAAAAGAATGTTTTCAACCAATAAAATGAACCATTTTGAGAAGGTACTTATTACATGGACTGGGAAGCATTTCTACAGCAGTTCAAGAAGCTGTTGTAATTACTTGTACCCAAAAAGTGATTTTTGTTTGACCTTTCACAGTGTTTGAACATACTTTTATGAGATTGAGAAGAAGAGATGTTGTGGTTTTTTTCCATTTCCTTGTCCTAGCTCCAGGCTGTCACATTTAACGATTTTTATACATGGTTATATAATGGTTATGTCATTATCATTAGGATTTCCTTGATTAAAAAACCCTCAAATACTTACACTTTTTACTTTTAGAAGGCATTATTCAAAATTCCCATTTCACAACTCAAAAGGATGATCCCAATCATGCCATACTAACATGCCATACTTGGCCTCAAGGCCAGGTTGTTACCAACTGCCAGAACCCCAAGTTACTTTTTATCCTAGATCATCTTCTCACCAAGTATTTAAAATCTTAGCATCGTTTAGCTCTTTCGTTTAGTGAACTGTTTATATTTTATTTCTTCAGTTTATCAATAAAATTTTGAATTCTACCCCTGTGCTTTAAAATGCACACGGACCTTCCCTTTTGCAAGTAGCTCTAGGTTAACAATTACAAACCAAACAAGAATTGCCTATTTCTTCATCCAAGACATCAGTGAAGACAAATGTTACCAGGTCCTTTGAAGGCACACCATGAATTCCCTCTGCACTGAAACTACTGCTTAGTTTAGGACATTAGTTTATTACCTCTGCTAGAATTTTAGGCTTTCCATCTGAATATTACCTTTTTCTCAATCATCATTCTAATCCCCTTTACAGTAATTTCATCTTTATGAAGTTCATCATAGAACATCTGAACAAAATGTCAAAACTAAGATATTTACTAAAAGCTAGAATTTTACTAAAATCTATGTCACATTTTGTTTCTCTACTACCTATAAGGCATGTTTATTCTATCACTGTACGTAGGCTTGTTGACACTGTTTGCTGAAGAAGTCATGTTGACTTTTTCCAGATGTTTATGAGAAATGTGTATTTTTACAGCAATTGAAGTTTGCTGACTGGTCTGTTATTGCTTAGGTCAACAAGGTTTAAAGAAAAGTTTGCCTGAGAAAATACTATTCATTGACACCTTCTTCAGGAAGTCAATTAAATGTCTAAAGGAGAATTTCCAATAAGGAAAGACACTGTCAGAGGAGCCCCCTGCCTCCACTAGGAGCCTTGAGTTATCTTCAGTCACTTTTTGAGGCCTGGAATCCTAACTTAGGCATCTGACTTGTGCTGAAGTAAGCTAAGCTCTACACCTCCTAGTATGCTAGGAATCTTACCAGTGCTCCAAGAGTTTCACAGATTATATTGTCAGCTTTGCAAACTGTCTGGTCAATTCTCAGTTACTCCTGGATAAATCTAATTCACTATTTAAACAAAGACAAATAATAAATTGCCACACTGCAACCCTACTTAGCTAGGTATTTTTCATTCGGTTTTTATACAAACACCTGAGTTTCTCAAATTTGGCATAGGTGTAATTAGTAAGAAATCTCATGCCATTAATACTTCTAGTGAAAATTAAGCAACAAGAAGTTGAATTATTCTAAGAATGCCAAGGCATCTACTGGTCTTTACCTACTCACTGAGCATGTGCAGGCCCTTTTCTCATTCTTCCCTTCTCAGTGCTTTGTCTCTTATAAATAAATTCCTCTTTGTGCCCAAGCCTCTCCAATTTTCATTTCCATTTTTCCACATAATTTTTTTATGCTCATCCACAATAATTTCTTCTAGTTTCAGCTTCTGACAACATCCTTCAAGTTTTAGGTCACTAAAGAGCTCATGTTCAGTTAAAGCAGACTTGTGCTGAACTCTATTTCTTTGCACTAATAAAGCTAGTGTTCAGATATTTTGAATGTTTCCTAAAGAACTGTCCACTGCCTGCATACCAAGCCATGCACTTGCTTCTTACAGAATGCTACCTACCAGTTTTCCAAGTTTCATGAAGTGCACTTTCTTGAACCTTACCATCTTTAAGCATAGGATAACATTACATCTGCACACTGCAAAAACTGTCAAACTATCTGAGAGCTGGAAAGCCAACAGGAAAATTAACCAAAAGACTGAAAACCAGCCAAATGGTAGCCATGGAAATTCTAGACTAGCAAATAAGGCCAAGCAACTGGAAGCACAGAATCCTACAAGCGTCAAGGTTGAACGAGACCTTTAAGAGGAGTGACAAAGATAATAAAGGGCCTAGAGGGAAAGCCACAGAAAAGAGTGGCTCAGGTCACTTGGTCCTTTCAGGAGAAGCAGAGACTGAGGGGACACCTCAATGCTGTTACAGCTTCCTTGTCAGGGGAACAGGAGGGGCAGGCACTGATCTCTTCTCTGTGGTGACAGTGACAGGACCCAAGGGAACAGCCTGAAGCTGTGCCAGGGGAGGTCTAGGTTGGATATTAGAAAAATGTTCTTCACTCACAGGGTGTTTGGGCCCTGGAACAGCTCCCCAGGGTAGTGGTCACAGCACCAGCCTGGCAGAGCTCAAGAAGTGTTTGGACAATGCTCTCAGGCACAGGGTGTGACTCTTGGGGTGTCCCATGCAGGGCCAGGAGCTGATGGGTCTCTTGCAACTTAGGGCTTTTTATAATTCTCTGAAAGGCTATACATTGCATACAGCCCCAACACTTTTGTCCTGGATTGCAGTAGTGGATTGTTGGACCTCTCAATTACATTACTTTATGAATATTAAGTTAATTTGACCCTAAGAAAGGTCCTATTTCCTTGGCACTAAGCATAAACCCATACCATTAGTGTAAGTGAAAGTTATATGCCCTTGTTGAGAAGGAACTTAAGCAGTTTACAAATGTTTACTTGGACAGGAGACAGAAGAGGAACAAATAATGCAGAATCCTTGGGAAGATAATATATTTGGGAAAGTGTTCAGAATAGCTCATCCTTATCCATAGTGTGCTTCTTAACCTTGCAGTCATTTCATTTTTTTTATATTTCTGGTCTCAAGCTGAAAAAACATTGAAAAATGTTCACTTTTGTGGTTTATCATCTTCACTTCGATGACATCCAGATTTTTTAATTTTTTTTTTAACCAGTGCTCTGGCAAACTTATTTCCTGACAGAACTATGTAAAGAACAGGAAATTGCTTTGCCTACTGCAGAGTTGGTAATCACTAGCATTTGGAATACCCAATTTTAAAAGTTGTGTCTATTCAATCAGAGAATAAAATGGATCATGAACCCATTTGAAAGAGCTAATACTTCACATCCCAACTAGTCTACTAAATAGCACCCCTAAATCAGTAAGAAGTAAATTTACTCAAATTTTGATTGAAACTTTTGAGTAGGTAAGATGTTTGGGAAAATGTTTACAAATAATTGGTTATGGGAAAATCTGCTGTGACTTAGTCATTTTTATTTATTGCCCATTAGCTGCAAATAAATTAGCTTGTTCATAATAATACATTGCATTCTATGTCAATTGCACACTATATTAAATGAGTACACACTGCAAACTTTTGAAATGCCTAAAATAAAAGTTGGGTAAAAGCTTCCATTTACTAATACTCTAAACATTAAGCAAATTATAAGACCAGTCAGTTTGAACAGCATAGTACGAATAAGACAGGCAGAGAAATATAGCAAAGCCTCCTAGGATATATAGCAAATAACAAACTAAATGCCTCCACAGCTGTGGTTGTACCAGTAGTCCAGGATGCAACAGATTTTGGCATCATGTTTATCAGTGGGAAGCCAGCCAGATCTGCTTACAAGTGGATGGAAGGCAGAGCTATGCCCTACCACCTTCCAGGCCCCTGCATCTCTGTGTTTTAATTTAGTTTCAACTTAGAGCAAGTTCTGCATCTGGCACCTCCCTTCCCTGTGCCAGAGGCTTTGCCAGAGTCCCACCTCAGAACCCCAAATAATTATTGTGCTGCACTTAAGTAATGTTTTAAAATATTTTCAGTATAAGAAATAAATTAAACATATTTTATCTTTAATAGTATTTCAGGTGTAATTAAATATTAATATATTTAAAATTCAAAAGCATTAATATTTCCCAATATACTGAGATGTTTGCTTTTCCAATAACTTTGGCTAGCTTCCTTCATGCAAAAGTCATTATGGAAAGAAAGAGCAAGTTTTTTTGTAAAATGGAACATCCTGTCCTTAGTGCTCGGATACTGTTAAGGTGTATAAAGCTCACCAGGCTGCTTGTTCATATTAGAAATTAAGTATTTGAAGATGCATAGTTCTTTAAGGGAAGAAACACTACATTGGTGCAAATTTTTATGTGCCAGAAGAAAGTAAATCTTTAAAATGTTTGTTACATTGCAAATGCCACTCTGGACTACAAAGAGAAAATAACAGATTTCTGGTAACCGGATTAAAGGCCAAGGCCACAGCTTTATTGAAATACAGTAACTCACACTACAGAATTATCTGACAGCCAATAGTCCTTGCAGCAGTAAATAATGAGAGCTCAAGGCAAAACACCACATACACTCGACCCCAAAGAAAAGCAGTCCAGCCCTAATGTCAAACTTTTAAGTCTATCAATACTGATGAAACTTGTTCTGAGGTATGAAAGATGTAATAACACTTGCATATGGCAATAAAACTTTACTTTGCACTGACTCTTCCTTTCCTGTCTTTGTATTGCACACATCAAAAAAACATTGGTGAAAGTCAGCTTTAACAAAAATTAAAAAGCGACAACCAGAAAAATCAAAAGTATTTGAGTGTTCACCACCAAATCCATTCAGAGCACTGAATTCCTAGCAACTTTTCTAAGGTATTCAAGAACCTCTGTCATATTAGATAATGTATAAATTACTTATTACTCCATTTAATCAACACAAAAAAAAGCATGCACACTGTAATTGAAACCACCAGAAATTTGTGCACACATCAATACACCTTGCTGAAAAAATAACTTTGCTGCTTGCTAATTTTTCACCTAATACACCTGCATATCTTGAGCCAGCTTCACAAAATTACTTTAGTAATATTATACAAGGTCAACATTACACTCCAGTACTTCAAGGGTTATTGATCCCTCTTAATGTAAATCAAGAAAAGAACTCATTCCTCATATTAAGTTGTTCCATTCCAAACTCAATATTTAAAATCAAGTCCATCAATACTATTGTTCTCCTGCCCCAGAGCATCACTCTGAAAGGAAAGAGATCACTTCTAGCCTTTTTTTCAAAAATATATCCCTTATTCTAAAAATTTTATTAGTTTTGTAACTAATAAGAATAAATAAGAAGCAGAACAAAGGTAAATTAAAAAAAAATAATAATTTGAAGTGTTATGTACTCAGGCAAAATGCTGCAAAGAGCTGATTTTGCCTGCAATTAATATTAGCTTGAACAAGATATTAAAAAAATTGCATACATGGTGGGTTTTATTTGTCCACATACAGATGAACCAAGCAATATTTCAGTTCAAACATAAAATAAGATGGGAAAACTTTGATCTTTAAGGTCCCTTCTAATCCAAGGCATCCTATGATTCTATGAACTTGAAATCCACAAATAGGAAGAACAGTCAGTAAACCCTCCTCAAAATCTCCAGGTACAGGAGTCACTGCAACAGGCACATACTTTGATTTAACAGAGATCTTCTCACAACCTCATGACTTACAGGCTCCTACTACACGCTGTTGTCTGCTAAAATACATAAGCAAATAAAAGGCTCATCACTCTCAGTCACACATAGGTAATAGATCAATAACTTTTTTTCTTACCTATAAAATAATGACCTGTGTTAATATACATGCATTGTTCTCAGTCACACAGAAAACTTGCATTGCCCCTGCTTTTTTTCAAGGAGATCTACAAACTACTGCAATGTTATTAGCATTTGAGAAACAAATTACTCATCTGTAACAGCAGCTCCAGCTCCGATTTGTGCACGCACTTGAGTACACCCATGCTTTTCCCTCCTGGTGCCTCTCCAACTCTTAGCATGTACACAGTACATAATTTTTTGTCACTGTAAGCTGACAGCACTGCTGTCATTTGCAGACCTCATTTAAACTCTGTAGCATGTCTACAGATGATTTCACAAGCTGCTGTTGCTACTCACTTCTTCAGGCTAGCTGCTACAGGGTCATAAAGGTCACTAAAGCCAGATGGGTCACGAGGATCAATTTTCACTTCACAAAGATGCACAGAAGAAAAGAAGTGGTGAGAAACCCAGAGCAGGTGTGCCATCCCCACAGTCTTTGTAGCAGCAGTACCTATAAGGTGGTAGGGGTCAATTCTTATGCAGGTAGGCATCCCTGTTTTTGCTAAGACACTATGCCTTTAAAAGAAACAGCACACTGGAAATTAAAAAATTCTGCTTCAGTATTTTGCTATTCCTGGTAAAGGGGAATAACCTTTCAATCTTTTTGCAACTGCTATGAGGCTTAAACAGAGGAAATCCTACTTGGATATCTTTTAAACCAGAATAACCTGCCAAAATATTCAAGGGAAAGAGCTCATGATAGTGTTATATTCTTTTCTGAAAGCTTAATTTAGACAACTACCAGCAGATCCCTTCATGGACACAGCAAAATCTTAAACTCTCTCTATTTGACTGTGCTAGCCTAAGGCATTAAGTTCAATCCACCATGTCGCACCTCAGTAACTCGACACAGACTAGGAAATTCTTCCAGTCAGCTTCCCCAAGGGATTTGTTAAGTTTCACATACATTTAGTTGTGCAGTTGGCCTGTTCAAATTGATAAACTTGTTGCCCAGTGCTTGCAGATTTTGTCACTAGGAAAAATAAGTATTGGAGTGGGGGAAGGGAGGCTACTATGTTTCAGTAATAACTTTAAAAAAATAGTAATTACACATGCATTACTGCTCCTATCTCTTCTTGAGAGACATTTATTTTGCAGAAGAGACAGGCAGATACTCTGGTGATGGGCACATTGAAAATGCCACAGATAGACAAGATGAATGTCATTAACATGTGAAAAATGAATAGAACAGACAGACACAAAAATTCTATTCAATCCTATCAAATATAAAGAAATAATTCACCACATGAATATCCTGTGTATCTGAACAATACACATATATAATATGCAGGTTACTGATAAAGACTTTAGTCTGGAAAAGCACTTAAACATTCTTACTTTTTAGTAAGTGAGCAGTTTTTTCTGGATTAAAGCATATGTCTGAACATTTTTATTTTTTTGGTTGAAGGCTATATGACCCACATTAGATTACTTTAGCAATGTTGTAACATGTCATAGTGATGTTTATGGTATTACTGAGTAAAAGCAACTTCCCTCCCATCCAACTGATGCTTATGGGTATAAAAATTACTAGCCTATGCTATATACATCATGAAGCAAACCAGTTCAACCCAGTATCTGCAATGGCTTTTGTCAGCATTGGCAGAAGACAAACAGCAGAAAAGACAGGCTGAAAAAATAAGAAGCATGAGGAGCCTCCTTTCCAGAAAGGTAACTGTACGGACCTACAGCAAACACAAAGCCTGTGGTGCTGGCAAGAAAAGATTCTGTGGCCAGGCATGGTCACAGAACCAAACCAAGGGAAGATATGATGAACAGAACACACAAATTAAACACACAAATTAAAACTCTCTGTAGCCTGCAGAGCTCCTCAATTACTTGTCATTACTATTGTGTGAGACAGAAAGCATTTAGTCCTCAGTGTGTAGCATAGATAGCACACCAGACTTCTCTTTCAGCTATAGAGTCATGTATTTTGATGACAACCCAAAAAGAAGCAATTGCTTTCTCCATCTTTCCTCAGATGCCTTTGTTATAAAATACAAAAAGCCTTATTATCAATCCTTGCACCTAAACTGCACAAGGATTTCCAAGGATGAGATTAATTTACAAAGTTGATGCATTGCAATACCAATGACAGAGCCACCTAAATGAGTGTCTTAGCTTTATAGTTCTGCAGGGATTGGTGATCTGCAGTTTGTGTGATATTCTTAACAGTTACAAGCTTACAAACACTATGTGACTGTCCTTGTGATTTGTCCAAGCTGAAGATTTCTAATTTCAGAAATAGGAATCACCGTCTTCAAGGAAATCCAAAGTGTCCCCATAGCCTTTTTTTAACATGTTTAAAAGATCAAGTTTATTTTGCAGTATGTACGCTGAGTTTGTTTAACAGATAAAATATTGTCAACAGAAATACACATTTTCAAAAAGAGGATAAAGAGCACTTAAGTTATAAAGACTTAATAAAGCTAAGAGAAAATACAGACATATGTATCAGAGGCTATTCAGGACATAGATCCTATAAGGTCAAGTGTTTTCAACAAGTTTTGAGGCAGAGATTACCTAAGGACCAGGACATGCAAATTGGTATTTAGGTGCAACAAGATATGACTTAATCTTATTTTCAGAGGTAGTTATAATACCTGGGCCAATAAACAAAACTGCATAGGTATAGGCTAGAATCAGGCCTATCTCAGAAAACAACAAATAAAAAAACCTAGACAAACAAAACTACACTAAAACCCCAACACCAAAACAAACCAACACCCAAACCCCAAAATACTGCACTTCAATTTTGGGGTCTATTTTTCCACCTTTTTCTAACTGACAAGTGAGGTGCCTTAGTAAGCAGACCAGGTTAGGGAAGCTTTCATCACACTGCACCTGACCTGTGAAGGAAGAGGAGCTCAGCTGACTCAGCGACTGGAACCCCATAAGCAATGAATAGCTAAATTTGGGGCCAGCAATTGGAAACCCACAAGCAGCAAATAGCTAAATTTGGGGCAGCTACACCTTTCTTCACACTTGAACGTAACAATTGTCATCTTGTGAAAGAGAATCTATACCAAAGGGAAATTTCCTCTTGCCAAAGCACAAAAGCGCCAAACAACAGCCCACCTGCAGTTACCTGTCTTCAGTAACTACACTACTGTATGTACCTCAAGAAAGGTTTTATACCTATTCAATTGCTTATTTATTTTTAACTTGGAAAAAGTAGTAAAATAGCCCACCCTTTTTCCCCCCTCTAACATGCTCTATTTTCAAGATGCAAACCTGTAGTACAGTTATAAGTTATTGATAAACAAACTTCTAAACATCTTGCAATTACTTACTTGTCCTAATTTAACATTAAAGGATTGCCTTTATTCTGCCTAAAAGAATGAATGTATTGATAACAGCTTTGCAACCTGATATGAAACTTTCCTCAGAAACATGTATAAAATGTCATTTGCATAGGAATTTTATTTAATTCTTTTTTTTGTGGACAGAATGCTCAGCTTGTCTTTCAAATACGACGATTGGCATATCAACTAATCTGAATGACAGTGATAGCTTAGTTAAACATACAGTACACTTGGGTGATTAAAAGGATCTTCCTCAAAAAAAATTAGTTTTTTATGCAGTCCATTTCAAAAAGAATTATCCTGAGGTGGATATGAGCCAAAGCCACTTCTATGCACTGACATTTTTCAGGAAGAATGGAGTCCCCCACCAAAATACATACACAGGTTGCACAACTATGTAAAATGTACTTCACACACCTGGAAGATAAACTGTGGAAGCTCTCATTTAAAGAGGTACAGTACCTAGTTTATCTACTCAATTGAGCTATCTATAATTCTCATTTAAACTACAGGCCAGTTGTAGTTTATTACTAAACTGAAGGTTTCTGTACTGCCCTAAAAAGAAGTCGTTGGTTTTCCTGTTTGAGAATATCACAGTTTTCAGACAACACCCTGTTTGCTATCTTTAGTCACAGTCAGTTCTTCAGCAATTCTTCACATCCTTCAGAATGAGGCAAGCATGAACCAGAAAAATATCACCTATAATATGTATAAAGATCTATGATCAAGTTCAAGCCTTAATAAACAGGATTTTGAGTAAAGGCAAATTTTGTTTTATCATTGTGAAATCCTCAATCATTAGTGACCAATGAAAAAGATATATTAATTAGTCACTATTGAAGTAAAATATTTCCTACTGTATATAACCCTACTATAGTCCTACTATTCTGGTCACTAGTCACAGGGCTTCCTTTTATGAAGCTTTCATTAGTAATTGAACTCCTCACACCATAGGCACAGACTGCATCTTGGAGTACTTAATTGCAAAACTGGCCCTTCAAAACACAAAATTCCTCCTCTTAAACATAATTTTTATAAAGTATCACAAATGCTTAACTTTCCAAGAGGTGTTACTAGATTTTTGAATATGATCCAGCTTTTGAAGGCAGAAATACAGTTTTCTCAAGAATCACAACCACCAGAAAACAAAACAGACAGTTAATTCACACTCCTCCTAATTTATTCAACACTCTACTCCGTACACTTTGACTCTAATATCAAATTTAAAATTTATGCATGTGCTATATTTGGTAGCAGAGGACTTCTGAGGAAGAAGTCACAGCACAAGAAGACAAAGATGACCACTGTATTTTTTGTGAATTCAGATAGTCAAACTGATGATGTTACCACTAATGCTTGCAGCATCACCATTAAGCAATAAGGCAAAATTCCACCAAGAAGGAAGCAGAGAGAAATAAAGCAAAGTTACCTACCTATACTTATTTGGAACAAGTCATAGCATACTGAAGAGTGGAAGCCAGGAACACCAAACACCCTATTCCTGCAAACATTTTTTAGCTCAACCATCTCTCTAGGAACATCCCCTCAATAAGCTCGCTGCTGCTCTGGGGGCCAGCAATTTAGAGCCAAACCCACTTGTAGAATCGATCTGCTTTACAACAGGTGCTCCATATACAATGGCCCTAACAATGACTCAATTGGGTAATCTTGCTCTGACCAGTTAACAGCTGATCCTACTACACCACACAGCTAACCTACAGCTTGTGTGCTGTTGTCTCCTCTACTGCTTGTTGTGCAAGTAAAATAGGCACAGGCTTAGCCACTTCCTTTATTCACGCTGATATATGATGTATTTTCTGACCCCTGCAGCTGTTTCAAATCTGACTAAAATTAGACCAAACAGCAATTTTTTTCAGTGAACTATAGGGTTACTGAACCAGGAGAGCTGCAAAAGAGCAAAAGGATACCAAAGCCACTTCTATGCACTGGCTCCATCCTCCACACAATTGAGATATAACCTATAAACTATGCTTACAGTTAAACAATGAATTGATGACCTCTTCCCATACTTTGTTTTTGGCCACCTGTAAAATGGGAATAACAGTAGTGGACTATCTCCATCAGGACAATAAAAAAGGGTTTATTACCATCTGCAGCACCACACTACATTTCAGGTAGCATAGTGGTATATATATATAAGAATACAAGTAAACATGGAAACCTACAAAGCATAAAGTGGTTTGAAGCCTCCAGATGTCCCTCCTAAAAATTTGAAGACAAACTAGGAAAATACAGTAAGGAAATAACAGAATAAAAGTAGGTGTCATGCAGGAATTTCCAATTTTTTTAACTTTTTTTTTAAGTGTGCAGAACAGGTGCAGCAAGTATCATTTCCCTCCTGCTGGTTGGCCCACCTGCTGTCTGCCTGACGGTTCTATCTTCACTACCTTAGTATTTATTTTCAATATGCAAAGTTAAAGATAATAGCATAATTTTTTTGTATTTTTTTCATCTCAATATATTCTAGGTATCTCCCCAAATAACTCTACATATCAAATGCAACTTTTTTGTTCTTTCAGGTAATGGTAAAAAAAAAAAAACACACAACAAAATTCTTCTCTCCGAAATATTCTGTTGTACAGATATGACTTGCTGCAGACAGTCCATACAAAAAACATTATGTCCCCCTTCCTCTGTTTTGCTTTTCATGCATTGTGATGCTTCTCAAGCTGCCAGATGTGAGAACGGGTGGTGTCTCATTTGGTGTGAGACATTGCATGGATTCATTGAATAGGTACCCAGTGTAGAAGGGCTGACAACTGCAGCAATAAAAATCTCATGACATGCATGCCAAGAATAATAAAATAGTAATAATAACAATAAATTTCAAGGTATAAGCTTTCCTGGTTTTGAGTCTAGAACGTTTTTAGAGTCTCAATAAAGTTTTTGGCTGAAAGAAAAAACCATAAGCACAGGATGCTAGGGCATTTCAAGTAAAACACTGAGTCTCAGTAACTCATAATTAGATGAGAATTAGCAACATTATAGCAATTCTTTCTTATCATCCAATTCTCTCTCTCCTTCTTCTCCCTTCTTCTTCCACGAGCTTTATAAACCAACACCCACTATTTACACAGATCTTTACAGAACTGGGGAAACTTACACAGAAACTTGCATTTCTGAAAAAAATCTGTAATTCCCTGGTTCCCTTCAGTGCTGCAGTTCTGCTGGTACTCAGGTTATTGGACACCTTTGTTCATCTCTCCCCCAGCTCACTTGGGCTCCTACTCAAAGATTGCTGGGTGAGAAAGGTCCAGAGCAGGCAGCATACTTCCAGGAGGGGATGCAATTGCCTCCCCACAGCCATGCTTGCTCTCCTTTCAGATAACACTGCCCTTTGGGGAAGTGTTCTCATTTTTCTGCTTAGATCACAGACTCTTATGTTGGTTTATTTTATTAAAACTAAATCTAAATTTAAGGGAACTCATAATCAACACTAAAGCCTAGATGACACCTGCAGCTTATGGCCCATACCCACACAGTACAGCTACATGGCAAAAAAGTCTCACTGATGATGGGGACTGGCAGCTCTCCCATCTTCCAGTCTTCCATGCCTTCAGTGAAGGATATGACTGACATCTGCATTTGTGAAATCTCTGCCATCACACACTCTCAAGGACAGTGTTTGGACCTTTATTCTGTCCTACGAATCCATGTAGGTTTTCACAGCAATGCACCAATGGTTTGATATGAAAGCATTTATACCTGAGAACTTAAGCTTTCCTTCTCACCTATGAACTGAAGTGCATCTTAAGCCTTCTCCTTTTTTGACAAGAAATCTATTGATCTGCAAGGATCAATTATTCATTAACAATACAAGAAATAATTATATTTGAAGTTTCATGATTCTGAACAGTGATATCCCTACATTTATAACTGGTAGAATTCTTAACTAAAAGCAGTTACTAATTTCACTACTTTTATTTTACAGTTTATTATGTGCACTTTGTTAGTTTAGAAGATACTTCCTTAACCTTTTGCTTTTGCTATTTTTAACAATTTTCCAATTCTTTCTTTGACTATCCCAAGTGCCAGAGAAAATTACACCGCGCCAAAGAATAATGTAACATATTTGTTATTGCTCAAGAAAAATAAACACTTTCATAAATGCATAAGTTGTGAGAATAATTCGGGTTTTTTATTAATACTACATGAAAAAATAAATTGAGGTCAGACAAAACAAATATTAACAACTGACAATGAAAAAACCTTAGGATTTTTGCACTGAGCAGATATCTTTCTTAAAGCTTTCTCCCATCTAGAGTAATGTATTAACTTTTCTATATCTTTGTACTTTTTATATTCCTATTCCAAATTTTTCAATCTTTACCTGTGCTACATGCATTTCAGCACACAACAAAACAGCAGTTTTCTTTATTTTACTGTGCTGTTACACAGGGCATAATTTTATTATTTTAAAGAAAACACTTCTATAAAGTCCAATAAAACAATGTTTCTTAAAGATAAAAGTTTGCAGGAACATTATTTGCTCTGTTTTTTCTCTTAACTGGCTTTCTGTTTAGCAGTAATTTTAAATGTAATGTTATTTCAGTCAACCAATACTTTTAAGCATGCTGAATAGTGTGGAACATTCCTTTATTCTGATGTCATGCAGAAGGCATTTTTCTCAGAAGACATCTTTTGTAGTTGTAACCAAAAGGCAAAAGAAACTGGAGATCTCAAAAGGTGGGGGAGGCGGGGCGGGGGGGGCTGAATAGGGGGGGAAAGGCTTAAAACTCCTCAATCCTGTCACTTCTAAAACTGTATTAGAACCACACATATTTTTGGCAGTGACATCTTAAAACACTCCCTTATAAGCCAACACTTCTTTGCCACATTCAAGGTATTATACTCATTTTTACAGGTTTTGACTAAAAATTCCTTGCATTATTGTACTGTATCACAGGGAAGTTCGCTATAGTTTCATGAAAGACGTTTTCATTTCTGACTGGCATCTTCTCAATAGCAGGGGGCCCAGGCATACCGCTCTCTTCCAGGCAAACCTTTCTGCTCTTAAACAGTACAGCATTCATAATTTGCTTTCAGCACCGCAGGGCAGCTACACAGAGAAGTTTCTGCAACTAAATAGGTTACATCACAGAAAAGTCCACTATTTGGCCAAGGTGTAAAACATGAATACACCACTCACTCGGTTCTGCACCTTAAAAAAATAAAATATTATCTAGCCCAAAGACATGCATTTTCACATTTAGCCTGGTATGTTGCATATTTTTATGTGTTTATTATGTATCATCACTCCCAATTAAGTACATGAAAGGGAAAAATCAACTACAGAAGAAAAGAATCTTAAAAAAGGTCTCAACAGGAGAAATATGTGTACTGGCGATAACTTTTCTTTCTGCAAATAGTCTGAATTCTCACAATATGAAACTACTTTATGCTGGATGTTACTCTGTCTTTACTTCCTAGGCTGTCTTACAGGCATAAACATAAAGGGAAGGCATAATAAGATAAAATTGCTGAAAAGTATCATCAGCATGATTCAGGAACAAGAACTTCCCTAACAGGAAGGAAATTTTGGGTGATCCAAAGAAAATTATGAAATTATAATTAAGAAAACTTTGATATCATCATATAGTAGTCTACTGGAGCATTCCACCAAGGCATATTTAGAAAAGGAAAAGAAAGCATTTTGCAAGTACTTTTAAAAATGCCTTCATTTGAAAGATAGTTATATACTCAGAATCACAAGTTATGCTGAGTTGGAAGGGACCCACAAGAACCATCAAAGTCATCTCCTGGCTTTGCACTAGACCATCCCAAGGATCACACCATGTGCCTGAGAGCGGTGTCTGAACACTTCCTGAACTCTGTCAGACTTGGGGCTATGAGTGCTTCCCTGGGGAGTCTGTTCCAATGTTCTACCACCTCCTAGCTGAAGAACTTTTCCTAATATCCGATTAGAATGCTAAACCCAGCCTTAACAAAGCTGTCATTGCACCAGGGAAAATGGCACATTATCAGTATAGAGTTACACACTACAAATGCAGAGATATATGTACATGGCCTGTTTGAACTGAGAAATTCCAGCTGTTGTTGCAATCACTTAGGTGTACTTCTTAGAAATAAAGACACTTTAGGTCATGCATGTTATTGCATGTTATTATTGAACTGAGATATAGGTGATATGTATATATATATTTACACATATATATGTAAAGTAAAACACAGTTGAAAAAGATGTTACCTTACCACCCATAATAAACACATGCCTGTCATTTTCTTGAATACCTATCAATTAGTACACCAGCTGCAACATATTCTGCCAAAAACATACCATGTTTCAATTAGGCAAACATCACATATTGTCAAAAAACTGCAATGTTAAAACAGAAGAAGCCTGGTTTCTATTATCTTTTCTTAAGAAATATCTCTGGGACACCTTCAGCCAGAGGCAGGACTTGGGAGAACCCTGGCTTTTCATGTGTAATTTGGAACTGGGATCCCAGTCTTTTCCTGTGGAAAGAAGGGAAACATGCTCCAAATAGATCTATAATCCTATAGCAAGCTAAATCAAAGAATTTTTAGGGTTGGTAGGGACCTCTGGAGATCAGTTAGTCCAACCTCCCTGCCAAGGCAGAGTCACCTAGAGCAAGTTACACAGAAACACGTCCAGGTGGGGTTTGAATGTCTCCAGGCAGGGAAACTTCACAAGCTCTCTGGGCAGCCTGTTCCAGAGCTCTGCCACCTTCAATGTAAAGAAACTCTTCCTCATGGTGAGGGGGAACTTCTTGTGTTTTAGTTCATGACCATTGCCCCTCATTCCTGTCACTGAAGAGTCTGGCATCAGCCTCTTGGCACCTGCCTCTGAGACATTTATATGTGTCAATGAGATTCCCTCTCAGTCTTCTCTTCAGCAGATTAAACAGGTCCAGCTCCCACAGTCTCTCCTCACGAGGCAGATGCTCCAGACCCCAAATCATCTCTGTGGCCTCCACTGGACACTCTCCAGTAGCTCCTTGTCTTTCTTGTACTGACAAGCCCAGAACTGGACACAGCACTCCAGATGTGCCCTCACTAAGGCCAAGAGGGAGAGGATCACGTCTCTTGACCCTCTGGCCACACCCTTCCCAATGCACCCCAGGAAAACAAGACCTATTACTTTAATACACTCCTCCAATGCACTAATAACAGGAAGAGATGTGACTATTACTACCATTCAAAAGAAAAAATATTTTTAAATATCTTTAAACATGGTATCATGTTATTACAATTGCTGGGAATATTCATAATTGCTTTAATAGGAAAAAACATTTTTCTACTTTCAACTTTTCTTTTATGAAGTCAGCACAGCTACAGGAGAGTACATGGCTTGTGGATCAGCAGAACTGGATATACCAGATGTAGGGTCCTCATTGCTGGTGACCATGCACTAGAAAGAATATAGGTAGACTTTCGAATTCCAGGTTGAGCTTGTGGCCCTGGCAGTCAAGAAAAACACCTCTTCACTTACTCCTTTTTTCCTTTAATTCTACAAAATAAATGAAATTGTTACAGGGAAGACAATCCACTGCTTTATGGTTACAGATTTTTTAAGAGAAGTTTTTGCTTTAAAAAACATCATGCACTGAATGCACATTGTTAGCCTGCTGTCCGTCACAAGTAGTGTGCCGTGTGCTTATTAAAAAGAGCATTAAAGCATAAAAGGGAAAAAAGTGGGACTGCTTTTGAAGGAAATAATGCTAAAAAACTTCAGAGAATCAGTCCAAAATCAAGAGTTCTAAATGTGAAAATAATGTAAGATTCTCAGCCACAAGCAGGATTGCTGAAGAGATGCAGGCTAAACAGGGCAATGTTTCTGCACATTTCTCAACCATTGTTTTTGCATTGCTGTGGAGGAAATAAAACCTAAACAAAAAATAGACTGTTTTGTGTTTTAGTCATTTAGTCTTCTTAAAATTATTATTTCCCCTCAAATTTTAAATTAATGTGTAATACAGACATTTGATACTAGAAGGGACTACACAGCACCATGCAAATTAAGCAATAATATGGTGTACCTATATGTTTTTGGAAGACATACCAGATAACATTTTAAGTTGCAACTCAGCAGAATAAACTAGAACTATACACAAAAGATCACAGGAGTGTAAAGACATGTATCTATGAAAAATACTGCAGAACAGCCTGCATGATCAGTGGAAAGACAATCCTGAAAACGAAGTTTACCTCCCACACCCTTAAAAAAAAAGTATAGATTACTATGTAATTTTGTTTCACAAGCTCAGTAATAGCAGTTTTCCCCAGCCTTCCTGCTGTATAGCCCCTCAAATGACAGCACTAACACTTGACAGTGCCAGTACTTCTTTCTTTTCTTCTACTACTAATCACCCCTAAAGTTTATCATTCTTCATATTTATAACATACCCACCAAAAGCAAAAATTCAGTGTCGTTCATAATACTCTGAAAGAGATGCAGCTTCACAAATGATAGGAACCTTGGGGCATTTAAAATTGAATGCATTTTTAAAATTACTTTAAATTGCAACTATGGACTGTAGCTAGGCCTGCTTGCCTAAAGATAATGCTCTGTATTACCATGCCATAGATCTGGGTTAAATTTCCAGCCTCTCTATAGCTTCCCAAGCTGGCACAACCTGGGGTGAGACTAGTACCTCTTGTTATCGTGCAAGCACCACTTCAGCCGATTAAGGAGCAGCACTGCTCAGCTCTGAAGAGAATCTCATCCTCCTCACCAAGAAGCTGTGTCTTTGAGCACAGAGAGAGGTTAAAAACAGGGTTGAAATGGAGTATATCCTCAGGGCTCCATCAGGGACATGAAAGACAACCCCAGAAAGTATGTTATATGACAACAAAGACATCAAATAATTTTAGCGGAATAGCTGCCTTCTACCTCTACAAGTTTCCCTGCACTTCCATATGCATACAGTACCTTTTCCCCCTTCCAGCACAAGATTTTTGTGTATTGCTCTTACATGCTATGAAACAGCTGCTGTATTTCAATCTAGATAGCTAGATTACAATGGTGGATTAAGTTATTCACATGTAATGGATCAATTACCAGGATCTTCTGCACTCAGTGAAAAACAGAAACTACTTGTAAGAGGGCATGTGTAGAAAAAAAAGCAGCTGGGTTCAAGTGTTGCTACTTAGTCCTCTCACTCCCAGTCCTAAAATGACACACAATCTTGTGCACTCAGCCCTGGTAAGAAGTTCAAAATTTAATTTACATTAAGGAATGAAGGGGTTTGTTTCAGTGCTCCCAGGTACCAGCTAAACATTCAAATTATTCTTGTTACAATGATAAACAATTTATGTGAGTAAATGTGTGGTATTTACACAGAGATTCAAAGACAATCCAGACACAGGAAAGAATTTCACCTGGTTCTTGCCTGCCTTTTGAAGGGAAACAAAGAAATTCCAAATTTGAACTGCTTGTTGTAAAGCAGTTAGAGATCCCTTAGAAAGAAAGGTATCATCACAGAACATGGTGTTGTAAAGACAATGTTGCTACACTTAGGCTCATAGTACAAGCTTTTATCTGGTGACTTTAAAGCTTTGTAGTGTGACTACTTGGCTTGAAATCTGATTTTCTCCATTAATGCAGTTATATACAAAAGAAAAATGACTTTCAGATTAAGGTAAGCAGCTGCATAGTAATAGTGAAAACCAGCATCTGTGGTCTTGTGCAAATCAGTATTAGTTTAAGACTGGATATTGACAAATAAATGGCTGAAAGGCTACATACTTGCTGCAATACAGAAAAAGCCGAAAAGGCCAGTGCTAAAATGCCTAAAAATTTGAAAGATATATACTGCTGAAAATTAAATTGAAATCCATTTTCTAAATACCTTCTGCAACATAAGTGGCCTGTATCTTCTTTCAAGACAGAGTATCAGTTTATTTCAAATTTAGAGATATTGGCCTTGATTCAAATTCATGGCAGTTATAGAAACCAATGTTCCATGGCTTGATTCAGGTGGCAAGCATTAAATCTTTTTCCTGCTGTCATGCAACAACAACTTTAATACAAATTAGCACTGCCAAACTCAGTTTCCTGAGCTCAGAAGTCCTTGATGCTACTCCCTGAATTTTATTCATACTTTCACACGGATTGTGCTTTGCTGAAATTGTTGTGGCTGACAAGAAACAAAAAATACAATTTAATGACACTGGATTCAGTACTATAATTCATGACATTGTAGAAAATTTAACATGCAGCTCTTCATTATTTTTTAACAGAGGTAAAGCTCAATCAAATCCATACAATGTTTGTGGGGGGTTTTAACATGTAAATTTGGTTTCTATTGGTCCCTTCAGACCATTTGTTTATGCTGAACCTAATCTCGCTAGTCAACAATAACTCATTTTTCAAGATACCAACTCAACTTTTACAATGGCCTTCTTAGAGTTCAAGACAAAACCATCCAAGCCTCTGAAAATACAAAGCAACAAACCAAAATCAAGAGGTTTTCTCAGTTTTCCTTCTCAATGGGAATATACAATTAACAAAATTTGACACTCCAGAGAACTCAGAATGAGATCCAGAGGGTAGATCTGAGTCAGAGAAAGCATATTTCCACTTAAGAAAGAACCCTCTGTTTCTCCAATCAGCCACTCCAGACTGATGGGCCCTTAATTGCAGAGCTCCACAAAAAAGAGTGGGAAATGCCAATGAGTACCTAAGCCTCCTCGGTTTCCATGGCCAGGCTCAAAAAACCCTGGCAAAAATTTGCATTTCAAGGAACGCCCAGTTCCAATTCCTTGCAACTCCCATAGAAGTAAACCAAAATCCAAAACCACTTCCTAGCAAAATTTCTGCCAAACCAGTCAACTCCCTGTAACTTTAAAATGAACAAGTCATTCTATCTGAATTTAGACTTCAATTTACAGCCAGTCATTCATAAGTCTGTTTTCCTTTTTTATTAATATTTTACTACTAATTTACAATCCAGGAGTACCAAAATCTAATCAAGCTCTTGGCTTTAGTGTGCTGCCAGTAAAAAGGCATATAATGGTCAGTCTTGGTCAGAGACTTACAATGTGTGAAGGCAAATGAAGCAAAACAAACTAAAATAACATCCCTTTTCCTCCTCAAAATCCTGCAATGATGAGGATAGCCTTGCTAGTTCTATGACTAACAGGATTTTCATTTAACATCTAACTTTAACCTTTTTATTTTTTAATAACTGCCGCCTAGCTATTTTCTAAGTGACTTGCTTTTGGAAATTTTCTAACTTCTTCATATAAATGAAGACAATCACCAGTTTCTCAGTTACCTCTTTACCTGACTACCTGCAACTACCCTTGGCCAACTGCCTTGCAAGTGTGCATAAAGAAAGAAACACCAAAGTCAGCACAGGGTAACCACTGAGGCTCTGAAGGCATGATATACATGTGTTCTGGCTGGCCCTTCCTGCTCCTTGTCCTCATAGGGAATGCTGGTGCTTTTCCTATGAAAAGGGAAATTATATTTATGATTCTCCTCATAAATGGGTTTAAATGATTCTCCAATATAAATAGGACTAGAGTCTTTCTAACTTACTCTTCAAAAGCAAAGAGACCAAAAATAGTGATTATCACGTTGAATTAAAAGTGTGCACGCATGTGTGTATGTGTGGGTGGGTATGAGTCTTATGGAACTACAAAATTTTACACCACTATCAAAGGATAATGTTTATAATAACTCATGTTAACAATGACACATGCTTACCCAGGATATGTAGATATTTTGCCAATAGTCAGTGCTAAGATAAAGAGAATTTTGTGAAAACTCTGCTCCTACCTAAAGGTCATACAGGTAGAAAATAGACTTCAAAGAGCACCACAGGTATTTACAAAAATAACCAAAAAAAGAAAGGAAAGCAACAGGTTCAAAGCATACTATGCATTGATAAAATTCACTCTATATCTTACTACATATCAAGGATTTATCAATTGTCAGGAATAGAAATACTGTTGTATTTATGCATTCACATTTATGAGTGCTAACAACATGCTGTTTTTAAGACTTATAAATGTGAATGCATAAAACAGACTTCCAGTATCTACTTACAATTTGGAATTGCAGAAATGGCAGTGTTACCTAGCTGTCATTGAAATCAGAGAAGGGACTCATTGATTTCATCTGCAGTAGGCCCTGAGTGGTTAAAAAAATCGGATGTTTTAAATGTAAGTGCAAGCTTCCAAGAGAACCTGAACATCTTACTGGCACTGACTTATTTTGGTGACTAGTAGCAAGATGTTATATAAAATTTTGGCTCTAGTACCTACAGTAAGTGAATGTTTTTGCATCTAAGTCATAGAAACATATACAGAGAGAAAAGAATAGAAAAAGCAGACGAGGAAAGTTGGAATGAATTTTGATGGGATTTCCTAGCTGCACTGCACATACTCAGCTGGATACTCAGCTTGTGTAAATTGACAACATAGCACTGGAGCCAGTGGAGCCACGGTACTTAACACAAACTAATAAACTGGCTCTATGTGCTGCTGCACTACAGAGGAAAATAAGCACAAGCTTTCCCACCACAGAGATTAAAATATAAAAGTGACCCTAATGAATATAATGGTGTTTGGGGAATTCCTGTATCTTTTGTGCAAATCAAAAGAAATGATGAAGGGACAGAGAAGTAATGGCTGAGCAATAATGCCTCATGTACCCTCACTGCTAAGAGATTCATAATTAAAATCTTCTCTAGCTGTGTGCATAGTGCCCATGGCAATGTGTGCCTTTGCACTTCACAGAAATAGGGAAAAACTTACTGACAGAGGACTGTGAGCCCAAGATATAGCACTGAAAGAGGTATTTAAACCTGTGAAGTATGCTGGACATCTGTTGAGAAATTCACAAAAATTAACGATGATATTATGGGATGGACCAAACATAAATAGCTAGAGAACAGCTGGATACTTAAGGATTAATACAATTCAACTTCTTCTCTTCAGAGGAAAAAAAGTTGTTTTTTCTTCAATAAAATTCTTTAGCGAATGTGAGTTAATAGCTTTTCAAAATTTTTTCAAAATCTAACCAAAGTCGTGACTTCTGAAAATGAAGTGCAACATACCACCCGGACAGATTATGTTTTAAAAATTCCTACAAAGACACTTCCTAGCCCATCTGAAAGTTCACTCTTTTTACAGCTTTTCTTATGCTTATAATGTGAAAAATATCTTGGTGCCCTAAAGTTCAGGAATAACTCTCAATTTCTGAGAAGTAATGAGTCATTTCACAGGCACTATCTAGTAAGCACAGTGACTACTATGATCATTTATCAGACAAAAATCAAAGTAAAATATATTAATTTTATTATTTTATAAGCCTAGTTAATACTATTAGACACATTAAAACTACCACTAAGCAGAGTTTTAATAAAAGTTATACTAAGAGAATGATTCAAAATCACTTGAAACCAGTGAGAGTCTTTCCGTTAATTGACTTTTGTGAGCTTTGAAACACGGCTAAATTGGTCAGCAACGATGCTCCAAGGCACATCACAAAGTAAAATTCAATTAGGAACATAGAAATATGCAATCACTGTACCCCTATCACAAGAGAAGAAAAGCCATCTCTTCAGTAATCTTTGGTAGAGCTTCACAAAGCTATACTTACTTAATACTACACTGCTTGTCAGGGATTCTTTCTCGCTTTTTTGGGACACATTAATCTGAAGTATTTAAAGCAATCATGGCATGGCCTGAACACAATAGGGGAATGTCCTCCATGACAAATGCCAGGTGCTCCTGCCAGCAGAGCGATTCCCTGACCCTAGGAGCTGGCAGAACAGAACGTCTCAATTGGCTCGGAGGACAGCCAGCTTTCTGAGGAGGCATTTAGTAACTTCCCTAGCCACAAGCAGAAATAAACTTGTGCCATGCACTTAAAATAATAGAAGGAAAAGGCTAGACGGGGACACAAAAAATCTAAAATAAAGCCTTTTGCCTGCTTGCTTCTGAATGGTAAGGATAGAACAGATCACCATTATAAGACAAACAAGAATATAAATTCCCTAAATTAAGAAAAGTATTTAACACGAAATTATATCCCAGGGCTCTTTTTTCCTACCTTTTGTAGCACTGTATGTTTCATATTTTGTCTAGCTTTGCTTATTTTAATTTTAAATAAATCTTAAATGGATGCTTTGTTCTTTGGATAACTTGATGTTCTGGCATACCATATTGATGTTCTATATATGATACCATATATGACGTTCTGGCATACCGTATCATTGTTGGCAATGAGCACTCATTCATTAAATATATGAATGATTCTGAAAATCTTTAAATGGGTAAGATCCCTGTACTTAACTGTTAAATCTAAAGTAGAAATGCAAGGGTTTGAAAGGCTGGGCCAAAGAGTTATAAGAGAATGTGTATCACCATTCTTGCTGCATTAGCATACACTTAGAAGATCACCAGTGCATTTTGAAAGTTATGTCATCTAAAAACACATGATAATACAGAATTAATTTAAAATTCAACCTGAAGTATCTGCTTATTTCATATATTTTTATTAGGCTTTAACTGTTCACATGTGAAATCCTGACACCCTTCACTATCTTCTGCTTGGTATCGGGTTTTCACATCTTCAAAGAATTTACCCATTTCTTTGAAAAGCATTTCCTTCTGGCAGAAATAAGGAACCCAGTCCAGTTTGTACTGAAAACTGGATGAGGTTCTGTGATACTGACATGTTCCTCTATGAAAATCACAATTCAAACAGCATTTTATTGCTAGTGGGCAAAAATTTAAAAAATAGTAGCAATTGGGAAACCAAAGTCACATTTTTCAAAACAGGCCCTTAAGCACCTACATATCTTTGTGCTTTTCACTGAGATTAACATTTCTGTAAATAAAATATATCTGAAAGTGAAATTTAAGATTCTGAACCACCTTGACTGTTTTGAAAATATTACCCTGCAATTTCAAATAATTGTTCAATAGAGAACATTGTTTATTTTTTTGTTTTAAAGTAGCCTTTCTGTAAAGCTAGAAATTTTAATATAATTTACTAGAACTTAGGGAAAACTTCCACCTAAACAAAACTGCAAACCCAAGTTTTAGTTTCTTGGGCAACTTCAGCATCTGCTTTGTTTATACTAGCAAGTGAAATTGAAAGCAATACATTATCCAGCCTTAAGGGCCTGCTTCTCCTTCTCCTTTCAATTAATCTTGTCTCCAAGGACTCCCGCATTAAAATAAAATAAAATATCAATACTATTCTTTTTTAATTTCTATGTGTTTAATTATAAGCAGCAATTAATCATTTTTTTTCAATTTAACTTCTTCTTGGGGGCATCTCACTGATAAAGTGAAAATCAACACCAATGTATTAATCAAATAATCACAAAACTTTGAGGCAAAAAAGTGTTTACCCCATCAAGATTTTAACCTAAAGCTAAGAAAATCCCATCTTTTACTTGAATTATTAGTAGAACTCATTTATTTTTCCTCAAAAACATTTTCAGCGTATATATTAAATTTCAGTAGCAGAGGGCCAATTTCTCTTTTCAATTACACTCTGCAACTTCATTAACACCAGTGGAATTGTTTGGATATAAATAATGGCAAAGAATTACTCACAGTTTACACCTTTTTGTTCTGACTACTTTCTATTAGAGAAAAGAGAGCTCATGCCTAATCCACACTGATATTCCCAGTATGAACCTAAAGCCTGAAAAATGCAAATTTCAATCATTTTGACATTGTTGTTGCTACTAAATCCACTCTAAATGGAAGAACATTAGATGCTGCCTCTCTCTTCAACATTTTAATATCAGTGGATCAAATCAAATCTCTCTGGATAGGCTTGGATTTTGATCTATGTGCAAGATTACTTAAGAGTCACCCAGATTTTCATTCAAACCCCTTAGTTTCTAAGAACTCTCAGTATATCTGACAAGCTGGCCTTCCTACTCCAATTATTTTTGTGAATATATAAAAACTCCTCAGACAATGTATTTGACCTCATTTATACAATAACTGTCATTAGATTTTTTTAGGTACTGTTACAGATAAGAAATACAAGTATTCCAGGAGTTAATTTCAATTTTTAGAATAATTCTTATAATATTAACCTCTTTTTTTGTTTAATCTATTTAATTATTTCCACTATCTTAATCAGTTCACACAACTTGCACAAGTTGCTGCAGTCAACTGCAGCAATTATCTTTTTATTTGAACAGGCAAAATTTTATCCATTAACAGACAACCTGAAGTTTTGTCTTCTAATCTGTAAACTAATATTTTCCACTGAAAGATTTAAAAAACTTTAGTATATTTCTGCTAAGCTCTCAAAAAAAGTGTAGGGTTGATTTATATTCATTTACCTAAATAAAATACATCTGCCAAATTATTTTACATCATGCAGTAGTAAATTCATCACTAGAGCAGTAATGAACACCCTTCCAATAAGAAAAGTGTAAACACTGACAACTTCATCACAGCACATTCTGCCACACACCACTTCCCCACTCACAGAATCACAGCCTCTAAGAGAAGCTTTGTTCTTCCTGTGAAGGAAATTATTTGTGATGAACTTACTACCACTACTACTTTTCTTTGCCCTTGTTAATATCTGCATCTCTTACACAAGAAATGCCTTTATTTATATATGTATATTTTGTATGTATGAGATATATACACTTATTTATCTGCCTTATTTAGCCTCAACCGGAATATGTGAAAACATGTATCTGACTGGCAAGTTACTTGAGAAATTAAAAACTTCATGGTAAGCCCAAAACAATTGATAGGATTTGTTTACACATATTATTCTCATATTTTTGAAAATGCAGAACATAAGTCTACTTCATAAATTTCATCACCTTTAATTGTAAAAAGGCAGCCAGTGAATTATTTTTAATAATTTGTGATCAAGAGTGATCATAGTTTCTTTTTAACATTATATTTCTAGCTCAGTTTTACACAAGTGGTAATATTTTATGAAAAGTTAGCTCTATATTATTTTGATTAGTGTTTTGCTGTCTCTATGGACAAATAAATAAATCCATAGCTCAATAAGAATTCAAATAATTACTGTGTCAGCAAAGCAGCTGATTACATTATCTTAAAAAATCTGACGTAGAGAAATGTATATTGACAATTACTTTTTTTTAGTGAACCTGACCATAGAGTAAAACCTTCAAATTCTGTGGTTTTAATGCTGCTGGCCTTATGCAAAAATGGGATTTTCTCTTGGTTAAATACTCAAATTTCATCTGTTGGAATCCATTACTTCACACTAATAAGGAGTTTGCTAGAAAAAGTTTTTATGTGCACTCCAGGGGCAAAAACTTTCAAGTTTGATATAATAACAATCACTGCTAAAAACATGTCTGTCAATATGTGATTCTAAAACAATCTCTTTAAGAGAGGGATATCTCAGGTATTATTACAAGACACACTTTAAAATATTCTATTAGCACTTTATTAAGCAGTTTATATAGTGCTATTTTAATGATGAATCTATTGTTTCCTGCACAAAGTTTTCAGCATCTTGATAAATTCCACATCTTTAAAATGCTATAAAGCATCTTCACCGTTCTCTAAATCCATACCAAGACTTTTTGTAGCACCTATTCTATTGGGCCTCGGTTTAATAAGCCATCATTAGTACTCAACTAAGGAAATCAGTTAAAAATAGCTGTCCAGAATAGGTATCTACAGAGGTGAATGATGATTAGTTCGCTCTGCTGTGAAATAATTTGACAAATTAAATAAAAGTAGTTGCATGTTGCATACCACAAGGACATCTGTTTACCAACAAGGAGCTGGGCCTCTAATGTCCACCTGTAAGAGAGTTCAGGCTTCACCCTCCAGTTTAAAAGTCATGGAAAACACAAAAAGCATCAAGTCATAAAAAGCAAGAAAGCATACCAATTTTCTTTTCTTTTTAAAGGTGCTTATTTCAGATTTTGATTATAGTATCTTTTACCTTTCAAAGTGAAAGTAAGATCCTTAAAGCACCACCTGCCAGACAGCAGCGTGGGGATTCTCAGTTCAGACTGTGAGACCAGAGATAATTTCTCCCAGGCTCAGCCTGAGAAACTTAGAGAAAAGAATTAAAACAATTATTATCTTATCCCTTGCACCTGGTGGTGTGTGAGATGTTTGCAAGAAGGAGTTGTTCCCTGTTTAACCAATAGTGCAAGAGGAGTCTCCTAAAGACCAATCAGGTCTTAGGTTCACGATCCTCTCTATAGGAGTGTGATATTCTATAAATAAATGCCTTTATGCCTTCGGAATCATGGAGTCTATGTCACCTCTCTTTGTTGTCCCTAAACTCAATGATGACACAGCAGTGCGTGTTCGAGGCCCGGCCTTCCCTTTGCACTCTGTCCTGCTATCCAGTAATGCCTGGTCAGCTTCCCCACCTTCTTCCATCCCACTGCCTCGATGGAGAAACACACAGCACTTTACAAATCCTCGTTTCCACTCTTTCTACACATCAATACTTTTGTGATAAAGCGTTGCAAAGCTGATCTTGCCTCCTGCCTTCACCTTCCCTAAAAGAGCTTGGACTATTTGGACAGCAATCCAGTTCACCAAACCATTCAATGGACATAGGACGTCATCCTTGCCCATGTCCTGGGTTCTTTAGGAAAAGGGAGAGCCCCATCTTATCACAAAAGGATGGGCAGACAGCCTCAGGGCTTGGACCTGCAGCACAGGTGTGCTCTCACAGCACAGCCAGCCACACCTTCACCGCAATGCCTTGCACATCTTGGCCCGTGGGATCAAGACAAGAAGAAAGAAGCGTCCACACCACACACAGCCCCAAATAATTCCAAATGGAAGCTAAAGAGATTTCCAGAAAAATGCTGCCCCCACCGACTAACATTCCTTTCTTCCTCCTGCAGATCAAAAGACCCTTGCTACCCTCAATCCAGCCATCAGGTTACAGTGGTAAATTGTCAGTACTTCTCATCTGGTCCTTCTAGTAAAAGCTGTGCAGCTCTGTACAACTATGTAGGACTCCACTATACTTTTACTGAGAAGGTAACTTCTCACCTAAGAGATTCCATCTGGGACCCTCTGTTTCACAAATGAAGCCCAGTTCCTCAGTGAACATGAAGATACTTCCTTCTTTACCAAGGTCAGCTTTCCCAGAGAATTTCTTCATTTCTTTTCAGCCATCTGCCCTCCCACAAACAAGCCCAGTGTTTCAAATGTAAGGACAGCAGCAAGCACCAGATATGCAAGCCTTTTAACATGTTTTATGACAAACAGTGAAATCATCTGACTGTGTTTTCCATTCCCGAAGCACCTCATATCTCTTAGGGACACATCAGACAGAGCTAACCAAATGTCATTAGCTTCAACTTTCATGAGTTTTAAAAGTTATTTGCAATTTTCTCGTGCATGCATTTCTTATGTAGAAACAAACTTTTCATCCCATTTTCTTCCTGTTAAATTTCCATTTCCAGTGGACTTCTTTTTAAAGATTCAGTGTCACTGGACCTCTGAAAAATTATCACTTATTTCAAATTACCTATCACTTGCAATATAGAACTGACTTCCTTGGTTCCTCCCAGAATACTTAAGAATACACTTGTACTAACCATAAAAAAATCCCAAGTGGCAGAAGCCCTCTTGATGCCCAAGGCACAGCTTATAGGCAATTAAAAAAATATGCAGACACCTAATTCAGCATGAACCATTGATGCTAAAGAATGTCTGTAGCATGCTTCCATTTCTGATTAATCCCGTCCACAATGTTAAGTAGTAGAGGAACAAACAAAATTCCACACTTCCCAGAAGAGTTCTGCATAATTTTAGATATTAAAAAAAACTTCTGATTAGTACCTTCCTGTGATTTTTCCCTCTAGAAAATAACTGATACTCATTACCTATGGATTGTGTTACAGCCATAATTTTATGATCTATTATGATCTCTATTATAATCATAATATAGCTATTATGATCCACAACATTTTAAAATACTCTGATTTAATCTTTCTTTTTTAGACTCCCACTGTTTCATTGCAGGTGAATTTCTATCCCTTAAATCTCAATATACTAAATTACACAATATTTAATATCACATATAACAAGCTTCATCACAGTTGAAGACTGACCATCTTCTGTGGTGTATCTTTTAATCAGGGTTTGTTCAGCCACTCAAAATTACTGCTGTTACTGATCCATCCTTAACATCATTGTTGCAAAGTTTGCATTCACGATACTGTACTAACATGCAAAAAATCAGTGTTTCCTATTAGACAGCTCTAAAATTTCAGAGCTGGTCTACTCCACACAAAACATCACATCTCAGGACTGTGCTGGGCCTCATTAGTGTGCAGCCTTGCAGCAAAGGCCAGTGGCACAATGAGCTGTACTAACTAGAACGTGTGTGCAGTAGCTGCCCCTCTCTTTCCAACACTGTGATATTGCACAAGGAGTACCCAGCCCAGTTCTGGGCTCTCCAGGACAAGAAATGCAGGAACATATTGGAGCAAGCCACTGCAGAAAGGCACCAAGGCACAAAGAGGACTGCACTACATAATGTACTACAAGAGGCTGAGACAACAGGGTTTGTTCATCCATAAGCACAGGAGGTGAAATAAAGACATTTCTGTCTACAGCTATCTAGTGGAATGCTACACAGAAGATGGAGCCAGCCCCTTTGCAGATCTGCACAGTTTTAGGACAAGAGATGAAGACAGAAGCTGGAATACAGGGAACTCCAATTGAATATTAGGAAAACCTCTCTTGCCATGAGGTGGTCAAACACTACAGGTTGGTCAGTTGATTCTACAAATTGTAGAATCTTCATCCATGGAGATGTTCAAAACCTAATTTGACACAGACCTGGACAGCTGATCCAGATGACCCTGCTTCAGCGGTGGGGGTTGGACTGGATGATCTCCAGAGGTTCCTGCCAAACTCAGCTGTTTTGTGATTTGAAACAACTCATAGCCTAAGCCTCTCATGACATCATACATTAAAATCAGGCCCTGGTCAAGACTGGTCATAGATGTTCTAACCTGAAAACAAATCAAACTGTTTCTTTCACTTGCAAATTTGCTCTGGAAGAAATCCAGCTTCCTTTCATTCTCTTTCTAACACATTCCTGTAGGTTTCTGAGCTGTATTTATCATCCACAAAAGTCTACTCTCACAATGATTTTCTAGAATACGACTACCATTTTCCCTCTCAAGGTGACAGGAAATGTGGACACCCAACTTTCAACTCCCCCTCCTGGAACTCTCCAAATCTCTCCTCCCGATTACAGATCTGGTTATCAGACCACTACTATACAATTAGTTATGGATACCAACCTCCTGATGAACAGTATTCCCCAATTCGTCTTTCACCTCCCTTTCCTTAAATAAATCAACACAAGAGGAATTATTTCAAGCTAGAACTCAAGGAAGAGCAAATGAATTCTATATCTGCAGCTACCTAGATAAACCTGAAGCCTTTCTAGTAATGCCAAGTCTATATTGATACAACTGAAATACATGACTTCAAATACTTGAGCATACAACTAATTAAAATTACATACATGATAACTTATCTCTGCTAACATGCAAACTTAGATATTTATGAAAACAGTTATTACAAATCAGTTCTTTCTGAATAAATAACATACAGAAATTATATGGGTCATATATTGCATACTTTTGACAAAAGTTATCAATGCATATTTTGATCACATGCCCTTCAAACTAGTGCCCATATCACTGCTAGTTGATTTTGTTTACTTTTATCATGTATAAAATAGCCTGCATCCTGGTCCAGAAGTATAATACATGCTGAAGTTCACACATGTTCATTGCAATTTTCAAGTTGGCACCACAATTAATTTTATGCCATTGGGGTTTCACGAAGCAAAAATAATATCCAAGCATTTAATTTTGCTGAATTCAATCTGTTTAATATGCACTTTGCTTGATCATAAAAAAAATAAAACTTCAAATAGGAGTGTAAAATTAACTGTGTTACAGAAAACCCTTTCCAACAAATGAAGAATAAACAGCAATTAAAACTATGAACTCTTCAAAGCAGGCACTCTTTTTTTTTCCTAGGCATTGTATGGTATGATGCCTTGTCCATTCAGTCCAAATAAGGTCTTCCTCAATCATATCAACATGAGATAAAAACATATTATAAAGCAAGGCAATTAAGCTGTGACACTTCTCATAGCCATTCATGAAAGGCACTGAAAATTATGGTAGCCAAAGCTGTTTAACTGAGACCATTTTCTTCAACAATTTTCTAAGTGAGAGAATCACCAAGGAGACTTGCTACAGCTTCCAGAAACATTCTACATAACAATGCAAGAACAGGAGTACTGGGTCAGACCAGTGTTTCCTGTATCCCACCTCCAACAATCCTCAAAAGCAGCTGCAAGGAACAACATAAGAAAAGTGACAGCATATATAATACACACCTAAAGTCTCCATCCAATCATTTTCAGTGCAGGAATTTCCTCAAATAAGTATGTATTTAGTAACATTCAGTGGATTATTCTGTCATTCTTTTTTTCCATCTCCTCGGATTTTCATAAAAGCTTTTCACATTGTAGCACATTTAAAAGACATCACTTCTCTTACAGGAACTCAGCATCCCAGATCAACCAAGCACACTGATACAATACTCATATTAGCAGCAGTAACAGTAGTACGAACTCATCCACTCTATAACCAAGTACCACAGGACAAAACCCCTGCCCTGAGCCCACAAAGTCCTAGAGAGAAAGTATCAAATAAGAGATAGGAAAATATTTAGAAGCAGTAAGACGACAGAAGCTAGCATCACAAGAAGTGATATCTAGTAAGAAGTAGCTTGATGCTTTTGTAGGCATTTCAAGTAACACCTTGGGAAGAGGGATGAATCCAAAAGGTGATGTTACAAAGGAATCCTAGTCCAAGCATAAGGTATTAAACAAATGCGTGTTTGCAAAATAGTAAATGGGCAACAGGGTTGGTGTTACAGCTTGAAGGAAAACCTTGACAAAGAGAAACAGTAAGACAAAGCTGAGTGAAGAAGGACTAGAAACTTAGGGCAAGATACTAACATTTCATGCACCAGAGAAGAGACATCAGAGGGGAAATAAAAAGACATGGTAAGTGTAACAGTCTGTCACTCTGAAAATGATCCCTGTAAGACAATTCTGGATAGATAGCACTGGAGAAAAAATATTTCTCAATAGTAGTCAGGATGAGCATTTACCTGAAGAGTAGGCAGGAAACCATACAGTAGGGATGTTAGGCAGAAAAAGCCTTCAAGACTTTGATGCAGTCTGAATGCAAAGAACTTCAGAATAGAACAAAACAGTTACACTAGGTCAGTAAAAAAAAAAAAAATATAACAGAGAAAAGAGCATCTCTTTCCATGATATTCCATGTCAGCATCCAGCAGTCAGCTGTGCAAAAACTTTCTGAAGTTGAGTTGCATCATCACCATCACACTTAACAGCTCCTCAGAGATGTAATAGAGTAATCCCTGATGCATTTTTGAGGCTGTTCATATTTTGATCTCTAAAACACCCTTTGGCAAGGAATTCCACTGAGCAATTCAATTGCATGTTACATGGTAGGGTGGAAGGGAGGCACATAGAAAAGCCATGAAAACAAAAAACAAAACAAACAAAAATTACAACTTCTGTTAAATATTTTAAAACTGCTTCCTGAGAATTACACAGAATGTTTCCTTGTTCTCATAATATTAATGAATACTTGTTCCCCAACTACCTTCTTGAGGCCTTGCTCAGTCATCTCTTTTCCAAGAGGAAGTATTTTACTTTAATTCTTCCTCTGACAAAACTCCTGCCATCTATCTCATCAGCCTTTATGCCCTTATCCCAAACTACAGTATCTTTTTGAAATAATGATAACAAAAATACACACCACAGATAGATTTCACACACTGGATTTATGGATTGGCATTCACATTTTCCGTTTGTTTTTCTGTTTCTTTCCTACTCACACCAAATTATCTATTTGCCTTTTTAACTACCATGCTACGAGGAAGAGGTCTGTATCAGTGAGACTGCCAAATTGCAGACCTCTCCTAACAGGCAGTGTAGCAGCGTTAACTTGAAAAGTAGATGGAAGGCTTGTAAAGAACTCTAGGATCTGTTTTGACTAAGGGAATCTAAGCCAGGCAATAAGGAGATGACAGAGAAGCAAGACTACATTTTCTGATATAGATATACCATAAGCCTATGAATCATCTGCAGAGAGATGATACTTAAATTGTCTTTTCACATAAGATTATGCAAAGATGAAGAGCAGAATAAAGGGGGAAAAAAGGGGGCGGTTGAGAGACAACATGTTGCAGAACTCCCACACAAAGCTGGGTAATGAATGAGAAAGATCCTCCAAAGGATGCGCTGAAGAAGTGATCAAAGTGTCCAAAAGCAGCAGAAAGATGACATTTGCCAAGAAGTCACAGAGGAACAGGGACATGGTCAACTGTTTTCACAGCTGGCTGGCAGGTTCAGAGAATCAAAGCTTAAGATTTAAAGTGCAATTTACAATGATTAAAGTGATCTTTAGAAGTCCATATCTTGCTTGGAGAGACAGTCTCAGAAGTGATCCAGTGCAATCACCCCACTTAGACACAGTGTCTCTGCTGTGCCTTTCAGCTTGCCCTTAGCACCACTGCCCATCGCTGCAATGCACTCTGCACTGTGCCTGCTTCTGCTTCAGCAGCACAGGGCCACAGCAGGATGCTGAGAAGCTGCTTTACTCATAGTATTGCAATACCCAGGGCCTTTATTTAGCAACTGAATTTGCCTTGTACAGCCCTCTGATAAGAAGATCATATTGACCTGAGCTATTATGAATTCCAACTGGAAGTGAGTACTACACAGCTTTACGAGGCTCTGCCAGAACTGGGACACAAGCAGAAGGGCAGCCCCACTGCTGTGGATCTGCATCACCTTTGTTACCCATTCCCAGATCAGTTAACCACATTTGCTGTCTTCTGCTAAGCTGTCTCTTGCCAGAAAAGGAAATTACTAAAAAATGTAACAAATACAGTTTCCCACCGTGAATTCTCTTCAAAGAATTGGCCCATGAAGTGGAACAGGCTAGAACAAAATTACTACTTAAATTTTATTTTTGATCCTCCTATTCCTCTCTATTTTGCACTCACATCTCCCATGAAAGATATTCTGTAGATGGGCTATGTGATTGCACAACAGCCAAAATTAGTAAGAAACTCTATAAACTAACTTGTTTTCCAACAATGACATGTGCACATGCAAATACTCACAGATACTTCTATACACAAACCACTTCTGAAAATACAAATGGAAATAACAGTAATCTTCCAAGCTCTCTCTTTTTCATTGCACAGCAAAGAAAAAGGAAAAAAAAATAAATCCCACCACCATTCTTACTGATATACTTTATTTATTAACATTTTCTGTCCCTTAGAAAAAAGATAAATTAATTATAATTAGCTCCTATTTGGACAATTTTGTGTATAGCATTCATATCAGTGATGTGTTGAAAAAAGAGCTAAAATCAACACATACATTTTCTTAAGCAAAGACTTGAATAACAAAGTCAGGCACTTGGTTCCTCTTTCATTCCATATGATGCACAGCTGCGTCAATCCCATCAGGAAACAGGCAACAGGAAATTCTTAACATTCTGAAGAGAAATCTAAAGATGTGTCTCATCACCCTTCCTCCTGAAAGTGCTTTTCGTTGTTTCAAAGTGCTAAAAGATGTTTATACAAGTTCTAAAATTATTAATTACTTTGCTTAGCTTTTAAGCAGCTATAGGCCTCATTAAGTAGCTAACAAGGAGATAAATTTTTTTTCTTTTTATAAGTTGCCTATACTTTTTCATTTCCTTTGTCTCAAAATATAAATTGTTAAGGAAACCTTGACACCTACGGACAAAATCAAAGCCAAGTACTCTAGCTATTGGAAAATGTTCCTTCATAATGTGCTGCTCCTGTGTTATTTGTATTTCTAACTACAGCTCTTGCATATATAATTCCATTATACTTTTATAAATCACCATTTTGAAAAATGCTTTTGAACCATTAATATATTTTCCTGGTTAAAATTCTTTGAGATGTTCTTAACAAGAGTCTTAGATAATGAATTTGGGCAAACTCTGGAACAGTCTTTACAGTATTATCATTCTCATTAATTTTCAGAACTACCCACTGTGTTGAGATGATTGTCATGGGCCTAAGACTTCAATTTGGCTAAATATTTTTGCATATATTTCAACATATAAGTAACTAACAGATGTTTAAAATGTTAAGTTCACAATCTAGAAATAGTTAAATATTTACTGTAGTATCATAATTTGGTTTTGCACTAATTTTTATTTTTCTGCTTCTATCTTTAAACATTCTTTTAGAGTCCTGCTTGGCTGTAGGCAAAATGCTTTAAAACAACATCACATGAAAACAAAACATACTTGATTTAGTAAATACAGCTGTGTTTTTAAAGAAAGAAAAGAAATAAACACTTAAAGGTACCACAAATTAAAAACAGAGAGAAGAAAAGAAAATATTTAATGTAGAAATGTTACTTTTACCTAAGGTCCAGGCTTAATGTAAAAGCTTTTAAATTGTTTGCATAATAAAAGCTGTAGAATTCATGTTCTATTTTTGCTTTAGAAACCTTATACATTCTACTGTCTTACACCATTCCTAGAAGGCTCTATTAGATGAAAACAAAATTACTTTCAAAATGTCAATAGACAGCATATACAGTATCTTACTTTAGTCCAAATTATTCTTTTTCTTTGCCTTTTTACCTTTTTTATTGTTTGTTTGTTGGGGTTTGCTTTTTCTTTTTTTTTCTTTTTTTTTTTTTTTATCTTTGAAGACTGCTTCTGTTTCCATTGTTTCATCCTTAACCATTCACATATCAGAGCAATAAGTATTTCATTACTGGTTTATCTGTCCAGAGGCTTGAGAAGCAGTAACAATTAACCCTCCCTTCACAGTGATTGATACAGGCTTTGCTTTCAATTTGTTCCACTACACAGATCATGAAATTCTGAATGCGATCATCCTTATTGACCTACACTTTCAAACACACGGCTACAATGAGATGAAAGTAATTATTAAAAGGAACACAGGACTACTCAATGCTGAAACAAAGTCTTAAAAAATCTTTTAGATGACCTTCTCATAAAATTAGCATCTTTTGGGAAATATTCAATGTAAATCTGATCAAGGTACATCATCATTATATCACATAAGCCCAGTTGTAATGTCACATCAGTTCATATCTGACCCAACAAACAGTAACTTCAACCAGAGTGATCATAGTAGGATCACGCCCTATATATTTTAGAAGTTCCTCTGTCAGCTTTCTTTTACACCAGCTCTGCTTGAAATGTTGTGTTGAAAATGACAAGACAGTAATTACTGTGCTATTGTAGTCTGTTTCAAAAAAGAAACAGTGTTTCTTTTTAAGATTCTGGACTTCTTGAGGCACCTAATGTAAATAAGTAGAGAGGAAATTCAGACTGCTAAGGAAAAATGAGAAACTCAAGTCAGATTTCCATCATCAGCTGAGATGAACCAAGACCTATGCACACCACTGCTGGAGACTTACTGCAGTGGAAAACAAATATTTTTCATAAATCCTGGAAAAATAACCCCACAAAATATTAATTTCTTTTAGCTGATACATTTTTAAAATTTAAATAGGATTGGTAGGTGAGCAGTAATGATAGAAGTACTTAAAAAATGGGATGCAGTCAAAGAAAATCAGGATAGAAAACTGTGCAGAAGGATGCTCTTACAGGCCCGAGGCTCTAATCACAAAACAAAGTGATGGAGATGAACCAATACTGCATGGATTAGCAATGAATTATTTTGAACTATAATCATGTGCCAGCACAAAGGGAAGGTAAAAACTAGCCATTACTCACAAGCTGATCTGCAGATAAGAAGAAAAAATAAGTGAAAAAGGGAAAAATTTATATGCTAAACTGAGTCAAGAGAATAATGAAAATCTAAAATGTTGTTACACTTCAAGTAACATTATATTTAATGTCTTTCATATACTGTATAATGTTGAGTATTTACACAATAGAGTCTGTAAGACACTAGGGCTAAAGCAGGGTTAAATTGGATAACTCTTCTGTAAATTAGTAATGCATAGTAATATGTGCTGCAAAATATCCTAATAGATGAGTTAGTTTTAAAATAGCACACATGGGCACTAATTTCTCCCACTGTAAAACTGCAGGAAATACATATATATATATATATATATACATGCATAGATAGAGACCGGTACAGGTATATGAAAATGTGTAAAAACACATACACACTTATGTATACACAGGCATATATAATGAGGGATTTAATTTCCATTAGTCCATCTGAGAGCTAAGCATCACCATCTTAAGATTCAATGTTAGTTTTCCCTTCAGGAAAAGGAAATGTTAGAAATAATTTTGTGAGAAAAGAAAAATCAAAACTGCTATCCACAAAGATTCCTGAGATTCTTATGAACAGACTGTTTAAATGAAGAGCACTTTAATCAGTAGAGGAATCCTCACGTTTCTAATGTCTTGCTGTGCATTCTGCAGGTTATAGTAGCAGCTGGTAGAGGTCATATATCTTTTGTGAGCATCCCAAAAAGGCTCACTGCCAGACTGTTAAATTATGAATAAGCAATGAACAAAAGAATGCAGATACGGTGGTGACAAGATAATCCAAGCAAATTTATCTATGACAAATTTCACAGGATTAACAAATTACATTTACACAGAACAATAAAAATGAGGAGCAAAAAAAAAAAAAAAAGAAAAAGAAAAAGAAAAAAAAAGATGAGCCTACTTTTCACTCACAGCATTAGAGGGAAAGAAAATCTCCATTCCAGTACATGTATTTACATTTAACTTTAGATAAAGTAAGACATAGCTTGCTGAAGATGAACAACCGGCATTATTTCCTTTCAAGCAAATACATATTCTGTATCTAATATACAACATATGCCTGCACTTTGCAGGATACATGTATATAAATCAGTGGAAAATCCTTTAAAGTTTTCCTCATAATTAGTAAGAAGCAGAATAAACATCGAAGAACTCTAATTTTGCTATTCAGGCAAAGTATCTTTCCATTCTCTGTCAGTTAAAATACACTTTTTCCCTTAATCACATTGGGTTTTTTTCCTATTTGAATTGAACAAATATTGCAATAAATTATAATTTCCATTATAAACAAGTAATGAATAGAACTTAAATATCTTTTTTTTTTTTTTTTGCAGTAGTACCATAATAAACATTTTTTTTAAAAAATCACTCCTAAAGGAATTCTAAATCCATAATCTAAATACTGGCTGCTCCTAAAGATAGACATTCAGTATGTCAAATAATCTGGGGGGAAAGTAAAGGAGATGTGCAATGTTTGCTACATCCTGCAGTCTCCTGTCCTGGTTTTTGGAAATGATACAAAAAATTTGAAATACTACTCTTAAAAAACATGGAATATCAGTTTCAAAATTGCAGTTCTGTAGAGAAGCATTTTTCTTCCTATTAAAAAAGGAATATAAGGAAAGACAGCATCTCTTAGCTTGGAAATTTGAGCATACATAGAGTGATTGATAAAAGAAACAGCATATATGTTTGACAGATCTGGAATCAGCTGTATCTTTACTATCATGCTTCTCATCTGAAGTCTATTTGCTGTCACCTCCATTTATTTCCTGTTGTTTGTTAATCTGAAACAGTTGTTTAGTAAAAATAGATCTTGAATAAATATGGGCCTTCTGAAACCATATGTATCATTTATGTATCAAATCTATGTTCTTGTTACAGAGCACTGCCTACAAACAGGAAACCTCACTATTAAACTGAACATCCAATTAATTAAGATACTTTAGTAAACTACTTGGATTCTGCAAACAACTACTTGAGTACCATTTATCTAGCTCATTCAGCCGATGGAAAAAATTACTGTACTTTTTATTTTTCACAAGAAATGCAAGCTTTGTTGTAAAACTGAACAGCAGCTCAGAAGGAAAAAATAGATAACTTAGTCAAAAGTATTTGTTTCTCTTTTTATGTTCATCTTCTATTTGTTACTTAGCAAGAGAAAACAGGTTTGTTTTTTAAAATGCAGTTCTTTTCAAGAACCTCTTGTCCATACTGTTAGCAATTTATGCAAAGGTGAAGCAAACATGCCAATCCTACATCTAACTATAGTCTATTTAGACAAATAAAATCATCTACTTTTTTTTTCAGCTGTGAAGGTTGAAGGCTAAGTACTACTGGCAGCTATTCTCTTTTTTTAATACCTTTTTCCTTTTTTAATCCTGCTGCCAGCACTGTACAGACTCAGTCACTCAGTTCTTTCTATTGAGCTCAACCTTGACCTGTGAAAACTGCCCACTTACATTTTTTTCCCACAAAGTAAGAAATTCTGCTTCCCATCATCTCTAAGAAAAAAACAGCTTTTTAACAAACATTTTTCTAAAATCTGGCATACTATATTTTTGCTAAATGAATTAGAGCTTTGGGATCTAACTCATATAAGCCTAGGCTGTGAGTAAACTGATCATAAATGTGAATTTGCACATGACTTTCAAACATGACATTGAAGGAAGAGGGAAAGAAAATCTCCTACCCCCATTCTAATATGTAAACATAGGGTTCTGATATATAAATATATAGTTCTGTGCCTAAATTTCAGCAAAACTCTAACCCTTTAGGGTTTCATCCAAAATGACTGTTCAAAGGCTATTCATTACACAATAAAATTCAGCTTAAAACAATGTAGTATCTAATGAAGCCTGTTCTAAATTTCTGTTGGAGGCAAAATTCCCAGGCAAGTATTTTAAAGGGAGCTTATAGAATTTAGGTGCCCATATTTCACTAAAATGCAGTATGTGTTGAATGCCTAAATCCAATAGGTTCTTCAGAAAATCCAAGCCCTTGGGACATTATCGTAGATTACGTACATACATATTATTCTGACTATATCCTCTAAGTTCACTATATACATATGTAAACCTAACATGCCTGCAGGTAATGGAACAGTACTTTTCCACTTAAATTATTTAACATAAGTGTTGAACTTCTATTATATATCAAGCTAACAGCTAATTTTAAATTGCAATCAAGCCATTCTCTGAAAGCACTTTATTTCAGTGGAGGTTTTGCCTGTAAAAGAAATGTAAATCCCTCTAATGAAGGCAGTGTAATCTTTGAATACACAGTCAAAATGGGGGCTGGAATTTTATTCCTAATGCTAACATTGACATCTTTTGCCACTTCTGCTAGTTCTCAAAAATCTTTTGTGTGGAACTATCTCATCAGTAAAATATGTAGAACAGCGTTTTCAGACCTTTCGAAGCATGCAAAGCCAAATAAAGAAACATATCTACAGAAATACTCAATATTAATATTAAAGTCTTCTTCAGACACTGGACGACATCAATGAGAAGTTCCCCAGAACAGACAAATGACATAACATGACAGAAGACTAAAAGTCCAAAATGCAACACACAAGAAAGGCTGGGAAAAATAGCCTGTAAGAAAATCTTCAAAACTCTGCTTTCAGTAATCCGTTTCAAATTCTTTCTAACATATCACTCGTTCTTTAATGTGCCTGGCTCTCGCCTGCATGTAGAGGGTAAGGGTAAGGGCTGGCATCACTCTCAGTATCTAGCTGCAGCAGGCTGAGATCAGGATCTCCTTGAGAATCACTCCATTTTTACTTGACAATCTCAAGACTTCTGCATTTTACAATTGCACACAGAGGCAAAGTTCACTCCTCCTCTCACTAAGTATATTTGTCATTGCGATCTCTCTGAGGAAAAATTCACATCTATTAAATTATATGTTAAAAATACTTTTATCCTTGCTTGTGAGTCTCTGTAGTATACTTTAATTGTGTACATAATTTCATTTGGGACTTTTCTAAAGATTAAAGTACAACTTGAACTTAATATTCTCCCAAAGACAGGGTCCAGTTCTGCCAAGTTAGAGACACAAATACTATCCTACCCTTACTGTACCTTCTTTGTCCTGTGTAATATACTTCTGTGGCATACAAAATTAACGAATATTTGTACTACTCAAAGTCCTGTTCAAATGAATGGCACAACGGTCCTATTCATTTGACTAGGACTTTGTGTATTGCAAAACCACTGCTCCAGCTAGTCACAGAACAATGCTCTAGTCACATAAGACATGGCAGCAACTATTATATTCTTACTGTGGCACATCTTCTTATGCAGCAAAATACAATATTATTACAAATTATCCTTATTATGCAAAGTCCTATTAAACAAAAAGTCGCACACCTCATTCGCACTAATGGGATTTTGTATGTTAAAGATAACATACAGTAGCCTTATAAATATTACATAGAAAGAAATTGCCTCTTCTGAAAAATTGTAATTCTTTCGAAATGAATTTTCAAAACATTTCCTCCCATGGCCTTAAATCTTTGGCAGCTTCTTAAAAAAAAAAAGCCAAACATTAAGCATAAGCAAACAAACCAAAGAAACAAACGAGTGGGGTGAAAATGCAGTCTTTGTTATGTACCTTTAAAATATCCTATGTTAAGAATATATAAACAAATTTCCAGTGTGACATCCTGCAGAACAAGTTTGTTTGATTCATTTTAAAATATGCTATGACTATGCTGACGTGACTATGCTGAAAACACAAGATGAGGTGCTTTTATACCTGCAAGAGCTATTGCTGATAATAATATAAAATTACTCTGATGGAATAACTGAATGTGAGGTTTAGTCACATGAGATGAAATGAAATTTCAGGAAATGGTTTCATAACAGTAAACAGTTACTTAATTGCTAACAAATGAACTTCTGCCACGTTGGTTAAATGGCTTCATTCTATTGACCTCGGTGAGAGAAGAATCATTCAAAAAATGTTAATAAAATGGTAACAGTTAGTTTTCACCATCAGTATCAGTTATTCAATTTTCTTGTCTTAGAATACATTTTTCAGTAAAGAGAGTATTGTTATAAAGATCATTTTATGAAACAAAAAAAATTTAAACACTCTTTACTTTTTAGGAAGTATGGTGATGAAACTAACACCTAGAACGTCAATTTTCAACAACTGTTTTACATCACTCCTGCAGTAAAATTCCCATCTGGGCTGGCAACTTGTGTGCCAAGTTTCAAACAAATGTGATTTGAAATTGCCAGTATATTAGACTCTGAAATTCAAGTGAGATGGTAATAAAAAGAGATGGGTACTGACAATAGAGCCTCATTCTCTTAAAAATACCTATGGCTCCAAGCGTTGTATTAATCTGTTAACAAAATTCTCTAATTATTTTTAACATACTTATAGTACAGCATTAGAATATAATGCCATCAAATTGTTAGAAAACAAGCTAACTGGATGTAGTTTGTAAGAAACAACCAGTTGTGCCGTAAGGAATGTAAAAATGGTGCTGCAGACAAAACCTTGTTATTCAGAATCCCATTAGTTACTGAAAATACCTAATATAAGTTTTGTTGATCAATACTCTCATGTAAGCTCTAAATAATGTATGATTCCAGTGGACAAAAATGCAGCAAATCAAATATGGTGGGAGAATGTTTCAAATTATGAAGAGTAGTATGACTGCTAATCCATAAATCAGAAATCAGAAAGATTGTTGTAATGTGGGAGGGCTCTATTTAATAAAGGTCATTATAACTCCTGGCTCTAGAGCTATAAGATCTAATATCCTCTCTGGTAGCTCTATGATATGCCCATGCATTACTGTTCTTGTTGACAGTCTGTTGCCTTGGAAATATTTCATTATTTCAGTTTTTCCATTTGTAGACCCTTGGCCTTGTGATATGAAGGCCACCCTATTTCATATTTTCGATTATCATTTAAGCAATCTTCTGGAGCTATTTATATAAAAGCAAGTGTTAGACAATGCATATCATCATTTATCACTGCTATGTTTAAGCTCATGCTCTAGAAAAAGTGCCAAAATAAAGGTTTTTTCTCTTTCACTTTAAACCAATAGCACTGTAATATTATGATATGCTATACAAATCAATGCTGGCATATCATATGCATGACACTTCTGTCTATTTCATTTTCTTGGGTGTACATCCACACAGATGAAAAAGCTAAACTGTTGCTCTAACTGTAAAATTTGCTAACACTCACAGTTTAAAAGGCAATCAAACAAATGTGTGTAACTTTTCATATATCCTTTTAAGAACCTAAACAGGCGAAAAAAAGTTTCAAAACTATTCAAGTGCCTGTTTACATCAGAGACTGCTACTTTTTACATCTGTTTTGTGAGTACATTTTTTGCTTGAAAAAATGTAATACAATCTACCTAAATATTTGCAGTAGTGAAGACTAAAAAAACAATGTACACAAAGTTAATTTAGAGGATTCTTAATCTTGAGAACTAGTTTCCTGAAGTAGTAGCTAAGAGACTGCAAAACCCTTTCAGTAAGTGATATGCTCCTGTATTTCAAATATCTTGGTTCTCACAGATGAAAGGATGTGTAAAAAGACAGCTAAAATAGTTACATGCAAGACTCATGAGCACATTACACAACTTTTAATAAAATGTACATCAGTATCTGTTTATTGAAGCATCGATCCATGTACTCCAAAACTTTAAGGAATAAGCAGACTAACATTATTTTTGCTATAAAAAATGTTATCAACTTCTACATGCAATACTTATACCTAAACTATCCAGAGCACTGTACAGAGTGATAACAAAGTGAACCCTAAGGGCAAAAAACAACTTCTTAGACACTAGGCCAAGTTTGTGGCTATTAGTGTTCTAGGAATTTAGACTACCTTTTTCCCCCAAAATGATTACACCTCCCACTCCCTACAGGGAAAAACTACTCCGATCCAACCTTTAAAATGACAGCATCAGAGCTGAACAAGAAGATGCTATTAAAGGGCATTAAATTAAATACAGTATATCCTCCTACAACTTCAATCAGAATTTCAGACCAAGTGTTATTTAGTTCAGCTCTCAAGTGGAGCAGAATAACAAATCGCGCACTTTGATTTACCTTCTCCGAATGCCAAATGGAGACAGGTGATAAAGAAAGCACTCATGCACGGGCTATGAAGTTTCCCCTAGAAATTAATTCTATCTTCAAGATTCCTATCTCAGAGAAATTCCCAAAATGGCACACAAATATGCTTCTGCTGGAGAGATTACTGAAGCTATCCTGGCAAATACACTTAGCACTAATATAGTAACATTCCCAGAAAGAAGACAGCAGAATTGTTTGTTGTGGGGGGACAGGACTTATTTATATGAATTGTTTTTCCAACAAAGAACACTGCAGGAGAAAAACCTGCTGCTTTAAGTGTTATTAACACAGTAGAAACACCTTTGCAGCCACTGCAATGAAGATTTTTTTTTAAAAGAATGTTTATAGTTGAAAATTAAAATCTGTAGTTAAGTCATTGACATCTAAGGATGCACTGTTTTCCCATTATGTGTATCTCCTAATTTTGCTACATATCAATATAGCCTTGTCAAAGTGCAACAGTTAACACTAATGCATCTAAGACAAGCACACTAACACTTCAGTGATAAATATGAGATGTATGGGTTTTGTATACCACGCAGTCTGCTTTCTTAGGAAAAATGGCACAGCTACTTAGACAAAATCTGGGGGGTTTGGAAGTTGTACTAGAAGCACTGATCATTATAAAATAAGGAAGTATGAAATTAAGGCTAAAGTACTTTTGTTTAAATATTTTTCAGACTTCTTTGTGCTGTGAAATAGTAACCGACAAACACATGATCCAGCTAATTTTAAAGGCTATCTAAATGGTAATTTCCATTTTTCCAACTAGCCAGGAACCTTCCTCACCCCTCACACTCAAGTTCACTTGTAACGCTAAAGGAGGCGGGAGGGAAAGAGCCCACCCCAAACCCTCCGGCTGCTCTTCTTCTGGGCATATATCTCGTCGCAGTGTAGCAATGGAGCTTTGAATACTTTTGTAAGAATCACAAAGTAACATCACATGAACTTGTACTCTTGTCTCCTACCAGTCACTTCTAGAAAGATTCACTTTACTAGAACAAATCCGCTACGGGCAATTCGTGTCACCAGCAGAGCACATTAATCACAAGGACTCTCTCCCAACAAAAGTCCATGGGGCAGGCGGCGGGCCGGGAACCGAGCGGGGGGGCAGCGCGATCACCCCCGCCTCCCTC
>VXAX01003788.1:1070679-1092515 GCA_013399835.1 Leptocoma aspasia
AAACAAAAAAAAAAAAAAAAAAAAAAAAAAAAAAAAAAAAGGTATGTCGAATACTACTGGAGCTGTAAATAAAGGAGAAAAATCCAAGCTGAGGAGGGACGGGAAGGAGAGAGGGGGGCGCAATTACTTTAGCGGTGCAGTGAAAATGATGAGCAGCAAATGTTGCCTTTTTTCCCTCCTCCTTCTCGTCCCTCCACCCCCCACCCTCCACCCAAAATGCAAGTCTTAGAGGATTTCTCTGTCTCAATGAAGTAATAATAAAGGCGGCTGACCACAGTCTGGGCTAGCGCCAACTGTGCGGGGGGGTCGAGGGGGTGGGAAGGCGGAGGGGAAGGGGAGGAATATCCCTGCTCCCAGAGGCCTAAGGAGAAGAGGAAGAGTGGAGGATTGTTGCAGCACAAGTTCTCGCTCTTGGTAACTTGCTTTTGCTCTCCTAGAGGCAGACCGCACCCCCCCCCCCCNCTCCTAGACGCCGCCCCCCCCCCCCCCCCCGTCTCTTTTCTTTCTCTCTATGAAGGGACGGTTTTCACAAGCGAGGAAATGCGCCGCTTTTGTGCAAAGGCAGAGTTTGTTCCTTATTCTAGGGAGCTGACTCTCCTCCCCTCCTAGTGTGCAGCAATGTTATTGCGAGTCAAACTTGTAAGGTGTGTTCTGTCTATGCACGCACTGATCCCTATTGCTGCTCCAACATATCAATTATAGGACGGAGCGCTGCGCAGAGCCCCTCGCAGAGCTCCCCTCCGGGTGCGGCACGCACCGCACCGGCAGCGGCGCGGAGGGCCCGGCGCTCCACGGCGCCTTTGTGCCGCCCGGGGCTGCGCGCAGCCCCCCGCCTCGCTCGGGCGGGTTTGCCCTCATCCACCTCCGCCAAGTGCTTATCCCTGGACGCGGCGCTGCGCGGCTCCACCAGCCCGCCGGGACCGCGCCCCGGCCCCGGTCGGGGCCACCCGCCACCGAGTCCGCCCGGCCGCGGCGCTGCGCGGGGGCGGGCGCCGGGAAGGAAGCGCGGAAAGTTGGGCGTTAGCGCGGATCGGCGGCGGACCCTCCTCGGTTTTGCCCAGGTGGCTGCCTCGTCTCGCTTCGGCCTTGGGGCGGGCAACCGCAGTGGAGGGGACACGGAGACCCGAGCCCTCCTCGCCATGGTGTTTGGCGAGTGCTACTCCCTCCTCCCGCAGATGCAGTGGGAGACGAGGGGCGAGGATCCCGTCCCGGAGGGAGCCCAGCGGCTGTGCCCAGTCAGAGGCAGCAGGGGAACAGCAGAAAAACTCCTCCTGCAGAAGGGTCCCACCAGATCGCCTCACTTCTAGGGGTGCCTCTGAAACCACGGACCTGGAGCCTGGCAGGCTGCTGGCAGGAGCTAAAAAGCGTGGTGCTTGTGGAGAGCTGGACTCTTCGCCAGCCCAGTGAGTGGACAGCTAGAACAGAAAGTAACACGCTGCGTTAGTGCACCTTACACAAACAGCAGCCGTGCTGCTAACTCGTTTCTGGGGAAACCGAGGCTCATACCAAGAGGAGCTGCATGGGACAGAGCACAGGTAGTAGCACTACAGGTAGTAGCACTCCAGAATATGTGTAGTGTTGAAAAGGCTATGGCAGCATCTCAGAAGTCGGCAGAGTTCCTAGGCTGTCCCCTCGCTTCAAAGGCGTTGCAACCTTTGCTTCCGTGAATCGAAGTATTCACCTGGGTCAGTCTCCCCTTTTCCCATGCAACTGTGTGCCTTTTGGAGGAAAAGCTTGGCTCCTAATCTAAAAATATCCTCTTATCTTGGCCTTTCTTCCCATTGCTGTTTCAAAGCAAATTAAGACACACCAACTTTACGTTAAAACAGAGACTGCATTCAAATCCTTTGTATTAAATAGCATCTGTGTTTGCATTCTGTTTTAATACAAAATGCTTTGGATTGCGGCTAATACCAGGAGATATGAAACTGGTTAGTCCCCACATGTTGCACATAAAAAGAATTCATAATGAGCATCTGTGGGATGTGGAATGGATCCCATGAGTTAGCTGAAGACCTCATAACGTAAGAGCTGAGAAGCCTAAGTGAATTATGACTCTCTTTCCTCGCAAGTAGGATTAATTTTCTATCCCACTTATATTCATTATCTATCCTGTTTATACTATAGGGACACCAATTGTTTGAGTGTTAAATATGAAGACTTTACAGAAACGTGTAGGTTAGATAGCTTGCAGAGAAGAGGGGGGTTGTTATTACTAGGAAAACTGTTATTCAAACTCTGTGTTTAAAGACCAATATTAGATAAAGCTGCTCACTTTTTTAAAGGACTGCAAATTCTGTGCCTTTCTCCTACAACATATTTAAAATGTAAGGTTTACAAAGTACTCTCCATCTGCCTGTGGCCCTCCCAGTGATGTCAATAGGAATTTTGCATGCAGATGAAGGGCCCTATATGGCCTTTAGAGAGCAGGTCAATAAATGGCTGGAGGAATAATTAAAGACTTCTGAGCTGCTCCTTTCCTTTTTCTTACATTATAGTACAAGACTGGCATGAATATAGGCTGGGCTACCACTCTAATTGGCTATGGAATAACACTGAAAGGAATTTAAATGTAGGCAGTAGCCATTTTCCAAATGATCACTCCATTACAGTAGTTTTGTCTGTCAATGTATGGCCAGGCAGTAGAGTGGATGTAATCATGTCGAAGTCCCCATCCATTGATTGTCACTCTTTGCTCTACATTGGCAACTCTAAGCAGATTTTCACGTTTCAAAGAGACAGCCAGGATGGAGAGCCTGTCTTTAGCCAAGCTTGCTTCAGCTTGGTCTTGAAAGTCACTCCTTTTCATCCATGTAGGCAGAAACAGGATCTCTCGATATTTAACACGATCTTTTATGAGTATTGATTAATATCTTGAGTGTTAATGTAACTAGAAGTTCAGTCTTGATAACTTTGCTTGCACAAGTAGACCCACTAAGTCACTGGAAGTACTGACAAATGGTTTTGTATGTTAGAAGACAAGCAGGATTCAAAGGTAGGTTTGTGAATGTCTAGAATACAGAAGCATTTTTTTTTGCCATTGCTCTTAAAAGACGCCAAATAAAAAACATTATCTCATATTTGAAGAAAAGTCCATTTTGATTGTTTTGTATCTTTGTATCCCCCAAATTAATCACAATGGTAAAATCCAGTAGGAATTTCTGAGACTTACTTTATACACCAATGAAAATATCCATCATCAAGCTTATGCTCTGTGCGATATTAAGTGGTGTGGGCCCAATTTGCCACATATTTCACCAGTGCTACAACATACCATAATGGATTTAACTCAATTTGCTGCAGTATGGTAGCATAAATGAGATGAGAATAAACCCCAATATTTTAAATTTACTTTATTTCCCATTTTGTTCAAATTATTGACAGCTTCTGGTGTCTGGGTGACATAGTTTTTGTCTCAATACCATATACTATTGCAAGATATGCTGCAAGTTGCTTTAGTATTGATTAAGCAAAGAAATATTTTAATAGAGTACTGCTGTTTCTAACTATGTGCAGTAGACCTTCCTCTCAGGCAAAAAAATAGCAAAAATAAAAATTAAAAACGCATGACAATATGTAATACAATAACATTTAATATTTATGCTTTTCATATGCCTCTCTATCACAATTATATATTATATCTTTATTCGCATTGTCAGTATACTACTGTTCCTTTCACAGGTGAAAAAATATCTCTTCTCTGGAAATTCATTTCCATTTACTTAAAGTTAAATGGTTTGACTTTGAATTTTCATTATCTGCTGTTGGAAGGAGCCTGTGACAGGTATGAGAGAGAATGCTACAAAGCTTCATTGTATCATCTAATTTTTGCTTCACTTTAGTCAGATATCATTTAGGTAGAGAGTAAAATAGTATACATAGAACAGGATAAGATAGAACAAAACAGAACAGAAATAAAATGAAAATAGGATATATAATGAATTACAGTAGAAAAATGCCTTTATCTTGAAGTGATTTTTTTTTAGTTATACTGATTCCTCACTAGTGAGAAAATTGAACTAATTTTATATAAAAGGAATATGTCATAACAGGATATGGCATTTATCTTCCTGAGATAGGGGTGACCTCATCATTCACAAGTGGTGTAGCTATGAATGAGTAATCAGCCTCCCCACCCATTAAGTGTAGATAAAGTCCACATCTTCTGTCTAAGTATTAAATATTCGATTTATTATTTTACAACTCACCATCTCTACAAGTGTTCACTTACTGATGCTTCGGTTGCTGCTGCCAGTATGTATTGTCAGTGGGAAGCAGAAGAAGCTCCTCAAAAGGTGTCCTGTATAATAGAGAATAAAAGATGAGAAAGAAAATGAAAATAACAGATGAGAAGAAAACAAGAGAAAATGGACCTGCGGGAAAAAAAATTATGGGCAGAACAGGGATAAGGAAATTCTTTAACTGACCTATACTTTTGTTGTCTGTAATATTCCAAGAGCTTTATAACATACAAGCAGTGAAAATATTTTTCATATTAATACCTCACATATATCAGCTATCTCCTATCTCAAGTTATATTGCTCAAGTTATTCCCAGAGGAATTTATATATGTATAATGTGAGAGAAATATATAGTTAGGAAAAAATTTCTTTTTACTATTTATCAGCAGTGCACATTAAGGAAGAGCCACAGTTAAAAAAATACAGTTTATTTCTAGAACTATATAAGATAACCTAATTTTCTCTTTCAAAATATGTCACGTGCTGCATTTTGTTTTCATTCATTTGTAAAAGCAACGAGTGCAGTTTAAAGAAAATATCCTGAATTTAATTTTAAATCCAAAATAACTGTCTGTTCATCTGTTTAGAAGAAAAAGCTCTAAACAGAACATGAAGTCAGGAAAAAGACCATTACAACTCAAATGAAAGTATTCAAATATTTTCCATCTTCACCATTCCTTGACATGCACTCATGGTTGGAAGAATGGATAAGGGAAATTTTTTTTTCTGAAAGGTTTCACTAGGACTGAAGGGCAAGTTTAAGGTAGCCCCTTCCCCCCACCGTGTTAAAAAAAAAAAAAAAGCAGGCAGAGAGTAAGATAGCAGGAAAGTGCCTGGGGAACATAGCATCACTATCGAAATCATAAAAGATGTATAAGGACATCAGTGGAAGAACTGGAAAAACTATTAGAAGAATGCCCTGCAGGGCTATCCCAATGGCTCAGCGATTAGCGCGCAGCGCTGCCGCTGGGAATTCGCAGGGAAGGGCTGGGCTGGTCTCGGGATCTCATTCATTGGTACTGGCAGCCCGGAGCCCTGCGAGCACGGGGCGGCCACAGTGGAGAAACACTGATACATTGCTCACACAGCCAGATGTTTGTACCCAGGCTGTGCTTAGACCACCCGAGCTGCCTCAGGAAGGAGTATCATGTCCTCCCTAGCGTCAGCTTTTTTTATTTTGCACTCTGTGTGAGAGCAAAGGAGCACCTCTGGCCCACCACGTAATGACAAAGGACATCTTCCAAGGCTGGAGTGTCAGTGTTAAAGTCAATTTCTCGTGTGTTGTATACTTAGCTCTGGCCCTAAATTTTAGTGAGTGAGTTATCCCTCAGCACCAGAGGTTTTCTGCAGTGTTGATCACCCACAAATTTTCTAGCATCTCAAGCAGATTGAGAGGCAGCCAGCTCATTTTTTCAGACTCTACCTGCTTCTGAGATCCGTGATGTTCCTCCAGGCAGTTTTAGCACCTATGTTTTCATTTTCCATGTCGTCAAGATCAGTCTTATGCCTCCAAAGTAATCTGCTACTTCACTGACATCAAATTAGAACTATGGAGACCACAGCTAAATTTTGCTGTTCCACCTCCTGAAAAACCCCATCCATGCCACGCAGCCTGACAAGAAGCCTTATTGGAAAAAATGGAAAAACAAATCAATTCAGTGTTTTCCAGGCCTTCTAAGAAATGCCATCATATTATCCTGTGTTCTCACCACATTCAGATGTTTGGTCCTGTTCATCCATAAGATAAGTGAAATTTTAAAAAACACAGGGCTAGTCAACATACTTTTTTCTTTCATTTATGTATTTACACTTATTTGTACCCTCTGTCAGTGCTCCTAAATAAAATAATTTGTAGAAGCACCTATTGGTATGTCCTGGAAAGGCAGGATCAAAAGAGAGCTCAAGGTTTTTGACTGCTCTTAGAGGAGGATTCTTACTCCTTCCCTTACTAAGTGGTCAGTCTCTTCTTATTCAGAAGGAACGGAAACCAAACATGCTCTCTTTCTCCTAGTTATTTTCTGATGAACAAATCCAAGTTAATGATACATACAAAAAAAGCATTGAGCTTTCACTCAGAGTTCTTCCAGACAAGCCCCGTGCAGTCCAAAGTAGCCTTTCTTCTTAGTGCTCTGCTGAGTCATGCAGCAATGAACACTGAACAAAGATATTCCCATGCCTCTGTCTTATCTCCTATGGTCCAAATTGCATCCAGTGCAGTTTAAAGCTGGGCTAAGTCCTCAAAGACATACTTCTCCATAGCTGGTGTGGTGGGGCTTTTTCTGTTTTATTTCAGCATTATTTTTCACTCACTGAAGGCAGTGCATTGTGTTCCTGTGCAGCGGTCCCAGGTGGGCAGCCACGTACATCTGTGGCTCTGCTAACAGTTTCTGAAATTTCACCCATACATATGAATCATAAATAAATACTTTGGTCTTTGGTCTTAGTGTTTTTCCAAAAATTATTAAAACTTATAAGGATGTATATATGTGTCAAAACCTTGAATGCAGGCTAGCCTGTTTGAAAATGCATCTTTGTGCAGACATAGGAATCGCTAACAGAGACCCATTCTTATTTATAACTATTCATTATTCTGAAGCTTCAGTTCACCCTATGAAGATGATTGTCCAAATTTTTTCATTTTTTTTTTCCTTAATTCAAGTATCAAGCATACTCACAGGTGGTCTTCCAAAATTAAGCATATATCAAATCTTACTCTTTCAAATTTATCTTGAGTAAAAAGCAACAAAACCTTCCCAGTATTTTTATACCGTCTATCATGAACCTTTAAGAGGAAGCTTTATTCCTTTCAAAGATAGACCTCCATCCACATTACTTGCATTTCTATTGTTGCTATGCATACTATAGTAACTATTGAAAATAACTACCAATGTTACATGCAGCACCAGAGAAGGGTCCTTTCATTTCACACTTCAGAATTCTTTGCTTGGGGACTTAATTTTGACAAAACTTGAAAACAATTGGTTCAAAGACATCTTCTTAGTCTACTACCCAACCTTTATTTTAATTTTCTTTTTCAAAGATAGGGTAGCCCACCAACTGGCCATAAACTGTACCAAATTTGGAATGTGTTGAATTAGTTTCTTTTTTTCTTCTTTAGTTGTAAGTATTCTCACCACCTCAAAGTGTATTTTAATTATCAGAAAGTGGTCTAGACTCTAGTTTGTATCTAAATAAAGTTGCATAGTCCATTTTTTAAAGTTACTCAGGAAGGCTACCTACATTCTTGACTGTTCACTCCCAGTGTATCATACTATCTAATTTTTATATTCACAAGTGGACAACATAGAAAATATCTTTGTGAATTTAGAGACTCAAACAAAATTAGGTATTGGCAACATATTGGATGGAGAACTTCTGGATTCTCTGAAGGAAACAGATAATGTGATTTTCTCATTGTCAATACATGTTTTAAGAATTACAGAATTAAGCCAATATTCTCTTCATCACACATTTGAGGCAACATGTATTTCGCTACAGAGTATCTATAATTTAGGTATATATGGACGTCTGTTGGAAGAAAATTATAATTTCTCTTAGTTCAAAATTCATTAAAGAGACTTTATTGTGCCTTTTTTATTTTTGACCCAATATGGGGCAAAATACACTTTACTACTACCTTAATAGGACAGGTTGGTGAAAATCATTACTTGTTGATGGTATGGCCTATTTCTTCTCCACACATATGACAGAAGGAAAAGCAACAGGAACTCTTCCAGCAAACTACTGGGGTTTTTTAAAACGTGTTCTTTATTCCAGAAAAAACCTCCTGAGGATTTTCAAAAGAATTTAATTTAATATAGATTTGGCCTTTTTAGTACGGAACAAGAAGAAATATCAGAGTGTCCACACAAGTAGGTATTATAACAACAGCAATAACACCTCCACAATGTCAGAGTTTATTTATAGTTGCAATATGTAACAATCAGTATTTATTTCTTCCTTTAACTGAACTAAATCAGTATTTTTCATAAAGTAATTAAACCATATGTAGATAAAAGCTATCAAACAGGTAGAAGTAAAATTTGATTATTTTGGTCATATAGCAGTAATTCTTCCAAGATTCAAATGCAATCACTAATTCATTAAAAAGTTACAATTTGTGTTGAATAATGTTACTAACAGTCCATGCTATTTTTTGTGCTGTCAATTCAATAACAACTGGTCTATATGCCAACCAAGTGCAGTGGCTAGTTTTATCTAGAATATATTCTGATCTGTTACTCTTTCTTAGGCTGAACTTTTGATTCTAATTAGTTTTAGTCAACTGTATTCAGCTTATAAATAAATACAGAGGGTGAAAATCTGCATAATAAAGAAGCTATTATATGCAAAGTTTGGATTAATAAAATTACTAAAGCTGATATATCAAACATCTGATGAAGAAAATTTAAAAAAGGTTAAGATTTTTCTTGAATTCATTGTACACCTCACACTTTTTATGGTATGCATTAATAACACTTCAAAGTTTGCATATCTGAAGATAAGAAGAATGTTTCAGTTTAAATAGCAACAGTATTCTTGGCTTTCAGAATATTCTTATGAATCCTTGCTACTTCCACTAACACTGCTCTTTTACATTTGTTTTTTAGGTGAAGAAGAGTCTGTGACTGGGAATAATGCAAAATAATTTGACTTCTGAGAGACTCTAAACTCTTCAAACCATTTTTATAACAGATGATGCTTGACATTGCCAATCATTCTGTCTTCAGGACTTGTAAGTCCTGATATCAGTAGGAGACTGTGTACATGCATTCATATGGTGCTGTTTGGTTTGTGGATCACATTTGTCTGGAATTAATTTATTTAATGTATCGACTTTAAAATACCTGCTGTCTTCACGGTTAGTTAGAAAGATCTTTAAAACCTGAAAGAATATCCCTTAATATGGCTTTCAAGGAAAGCAAGCATTTGGGGGTAAAAAGAAAAGAAAAATAAAACATACTCTATACATGCTATGTACATGCTAACTTGAATATACCTTTTTAAGTACCAAACAATATTTCTTCAAGTAGAAATTGTTCATTACATCATACACACATTATTCCATAATTTAAAAATAACATAATTTTTCAAGCAGATGCCTAGTGATTTGTTATTAGGTCCAGTTATGATGCTGCAAGGTGATAAATTAATACTAACCTTTCAAAAGGATTCCAGGGTTGAATCCTCACTATCATATACAGGCACTCGAATTTGACTCTCCTGTTATCTTGGGATGTCACGCCACTGGTTTTAATGCCCAAATATTCAGAAGTCTAGTCAACCCAAAATGGAGACCATTGTCTGAGATACAGTCCTTGTTTGGAGAGTAAAACTGGGGATTTCCTGAGGCTTCATGCTGTGAGAAGAGGAACAGGGGAGCCAAAGATGAGTCAATGCCTTTTCCCACCACCAAGTACTGAAGTTAATATGCGTTTGAATCTCTATTTCTTTGTTCAGAATGACTGTAAACCTTCTCTTGGGAAGAAATTGCTCAATCTAAAGATGATTGTAGTTACACAGTCATTCAAGTTAATGCAGGGAAACAAAGAAGGCTCACTCATCACTGATGGACACAAGCCGTATGCAGAGGCTGACTGACCGCTGGCTGCTCTGGTGTCCTAGCCTGGATATCAGCAAGTGTCTGCTTTGGAGAGCAGCAGAGCATGCCTTCCTAACAGCTAATTATTTCTGCAGAGTGACAGGATGATGTTGATTAAAAATATATATTAATATATATGGTATATTATACCTATAAATATATCTTGCCTGATTTATTTGGTCTGAGCTCATCTATAAATTGTCTGGCTTCTGAAGGAAAATGGCAAAATTGTCTTGCATTTAGAGGGATAGATTTCAAGTTAAATCAGGGGTTAGAACAAAAAAAATCCAAATGAATAACAAACTCCCAAGAGCTCAAACAAAGCAAATTTTAATACATGAATATCAGAAGGCATGCGTATGTCTTGAGCAAAGAACAAACCTGAGATATGGATGGATGGGAAAAAAAGGTCAGGTAATAGTTTCCCTCTGAAAAAACAAGAATAAGAAGAGCATTCTAGTACAGCATAGTGGTTAGATCTTCAATAAGCCTGATTCAGTCATGAATTTAAGTAATGGAGATGCAGCCTTCTTCAAGCAAAGGAAGCAAGGAAGAAAAAGGAAATATACTCCTCACCCATCAATTATCTCCATTTTCAGTTTAAGTTCAAGGAAGAAATTAAAGAAATTCTGCATTTTTCTAAAAAATAAACAGAACAAAAAAACCCCAACCAACCAGCCATCCAAAAAAAAATCAAAAAACCAAAAAACCCAAACAAAAGTGCAAAATGAAACAAAAGCAAAACCAAAAAAGAACTTCACACAAAACTAAGCATCATTTAAAAAATCAAAACAAAACAGCATTCTCAAAATACATACTTATATGGCATTGAACCTTTATATGGCTTTCGTGAAGGTTGAGGAATGCTAATCCATTTGGTTTTAATATGTCATTCTGGGTTTTTCATCTTTTCTCTACGCCCCCAAAAAATTTATAGAAGAGTACTAGAAAAATTCTGGAAGATGCTTCTTTCTTTCTTTCTTATGAGGTAATATTCAGTACTGGTTATCAGCAAGTCAACTACAATCACAAAAAACAAGTTTTCACTGAAGAATATTGATGTTTGCTTTTGTCTTTATAAGGTGTTTGAACATTCAGTCTTGAAAGTATGGTAGTGGAATGAGTGGCCTGATGCTGTTAAAAAAGACTATTAAAATGAATTGAGAGTAATTTTTAATAGTGTTTCACTGCAGTCAATGGGCCAATATTATCAGAAGTGAGTCTCATTGGAGTTGTAGAGATTCATTTTCTTATGTGAAGTCACTGAAGTCAAAGGTAACAGGCTACAGAAAGTTAACCCCACACAGCGCAATTACATTCAATGTAGCCTCATCTTGTGGTGAAAAAACCACTTTATTAAGTACAAGATTCATGTATCAGCTTCACACAATATATTAAAAGATCCACCAGGCTAGTGTGGCAGAGGATGGTGAGGTAACTGGTGCAGCTAGGCTTTTAGGATAATTGCACAATACCACTTAACAGCACAGATCACATACTACTACAGCGTGCTTTCAAGGGAGAAATGTTGGGCAAGATATCCCATATCCTGTACTCTTTGAACAGTGCCTCGAGCTCTTGCTTTTGCTAGATAGTCATGAGAATCAGGCTAAGGGACTCTGGTGTCTCATCCAGAGGGTGGCAATTGTAAAAAGACGCATTCAATGCCCCCCTCTCTCTGAAAACTAAAGAAATGAGAGCAAAACTACCTTCACTTTACTGAAGATTTAGAGGGTTTGCAAAATTTGATTAATGGAGAATAAATTTAGCTACTTATCGGGAAAAGCAATCTTTGGCATTTTTTTCAAACTAAACTTAATTGCTATTAACTTCCAGAACGTTCAGAGGAACTTATGTAAAACCAGCAGATGCACAACTACATCCCGTTATGTTTTGTATGAGTCCAAAGTGAGAAACATCCTTTGCTTTACCATTCCATGGATTCTGTCATTCCACAAACACAACTGTATAATCACATTACAGTAAAAAATGGTGTCAGTGGAAAAATATTATACAAAAGCATGAATTAGCTATGTGAAGGTAAGTATATAGTTCAAAGTGATTACATATTGTATAATTGAGGTGCAGTTTTAGGTTTTGGGGGTTTTTTGCTCCAAAAATCTAAAATATTCTCTATGCTCTAGATCTATTTCCCATCAATAAAATATTATAATATAAAGTCTTTTAGTACAAGTACAGCAATTCCAGGTTTCACTGGATGCTTAAGTCTTTATATTCATTAATGTCTTTGCAGCTCAGAATAATTCTGTAATTGTGGAACCCCCTGGAGTGAAAGTATTACTTAATGTCTCATCAACACTGGGACAAAGGACATAAGCCAACTTTGATGTGTATAGGGTAACAAAAGTTAAACAAAGTATGTGCAATACAGGATTTATAAAGTGTAAATCAGATTGTAGATTAAGTCTCAAATCTATCCTCCCAAACTCCAGGTGGGCAGTGATGAGAATGAAGCAGCAAAATGCTGAATATTCTTTCTCCTTCAATTCTAATAGATGATTTTGTTCATTCTGCCTTAGCTGCTGGAAGCAAATCAGATATCTCAGAACTGAAGACATTTTTGTAACTTGAAAGTCACACCAGCATACAGCATGCTTTTCAGGTTCACTTGGAAGTGTTGGCTCCTGACCAACTACACTGGTACAATACTCTGCTACACTGCTCACACTGATGCCAGCTCTCTTTTACTGCCAGCTCTCCACAAAGGTTGTGAAGAATTTTTATCTGCTCTTGCTTGGCCTTGTGATGCAGATTCATAGAAACAGGTAGTTGCAAGGAAATGTCATGCTTTTTACCTTTTCATCTTAAACATTCCCTTAGATTGTTTTCATCATAAAATTGGTAATTTAAAACTTTTTCAGTCTTAAAAAAGAAAAAAAACCACCCCAACCTATATTGTATATCTGGAGATATTCTTAAAAAAACTCTCTTCAGGGAGTGACATGAAGTTATTGAAATATGTGGTAATCAAAAACAATTTTGGGAAAGCATCACAGTCAGTCCTGGACAGGTCACTGAAAACTGGCTTACTGGTTTTGGCCAAGGCAAGTTCTGTGTGTATGCTTGCTTCTTCCTTGGAGAACATAAAGGGAGGACAAGTCACAGTCCCAATAGTTTCTGAAGGATTAATGTTACTGAAAAAAAGAATGAAAAATATGTTTTGACAGTTTAATACCTTTTGAAAAAATAATTGAAGTTAGAAAGTTAGATGGCAGGGTTAGTCAAATCAATGTGACTTGAAATGGCAGAGACGATAAACCCTAAAAAGAAAAATTTTTTATGGTAACTTTATCACAGTGTTCATCATAGAAGGGCATATATATAATTATGTATGCATGGTAGGACCCTTGTAAAGTAATAACTTTTAATGAATAGCCCTGTTAAAATAATACATTTCTGGGCACCAAACCAAATATGTACAGGAATACAGTGCAAACCTTCTAAATGATAAAGCAGGAAACTAAAAAAAAAAAAAAAGAAAACTAACAAAAAGAACATTTGTCGGAAATTGGACTGATATGCCTGCTTATATTAATAGCTGTACATATTTTCATGAAATCAAAATAAATTTGATAAAAGAGACTTTTGAAATTACTATATGCTGTACAAATATTATTTAATAAAAATAAAAGATTTTTCCCTAATAAGGTTGATTCTAATTTCATCTCTTTTGCTGATTTCAAAAGAATTATACCAGGAATGCATCTCTTCCTTTTAGAGTATTTGTTTCATGGCAGTTGTATGTTTTGTTTTATTAAGACAGCACTGCACGCTGTTTGATAGAAAACCAGCCTCTGATCAGCAAACCTTATTCTACTTAAAAAGCTTTACCTCATGGAGTGCTTAGATCCAGGGTCTTGAATGGTTTTATGTTGGGTAACTCTTTTAGAAAATAAAAAGTGATACTACCTAAGTTTTTAGATCTTCAAAGATACTTGATTTTCTGAACTTCAGTGAGTGCCAAGGTCATCAAGTCTCAGTAGGCAACCAGCAAATTGATTATTCAGACATATGCTGTCATTCTCACATGACATTCAGCCTTTTCCCCTGAATTTGGGAACCAAAGCTGGTGACTATATACAGTCTGAGAATGATGGGAGCAGAGCACATGAATGTTTGTTTGGTTTTGCATAAGAAATTGACTCATTGGAAGGATCTGAACTTCAAAGGACCATGTCAAACATTCAGTTTTGCTTCCCTGAGCAACAGGTTACCAACATACAAGATTCTCAGGAAAGTGATTAGCTTATTAAGACTTTCATTAAGATTATATCTTCTAGATCTCCTGTTCTGAGATCAAATCAATTTGTTGCTGAAATTCATTCTCATTTTAAAAGGGAAGGAGACAATGCCTCTAGGAGAGGGGGAAGTGACCCACCTAGTGAGCAACCTTCTTCAAAAATGACAAAAAAGTCTTAAAACAGAAAATTTCTCAAAAAATGCAGCAAAACAATTAAATTTGGAGAATGGATAGCAAAATGTAAGAAAGAAAGAGTAGTGTCAAATACTACAGAATATGAAAATATCATAATGAATTTTCTAAATTATATTTTGGAGTTTAAGTATTTCTTGACTTGATAAGACTGTAGTACTGGTTTTAGTGTCATTTTTGTGCATCATGAATTTCTTTCACTTTTCACACACTCTTATTTCAAAAAATATGTATTACTGAGAGACTGTTGAAAACATTCCTGGAAAGTTCTAACAGATTATGCAAGAAGAGTTAAAGCTAATGTTAAGAGATAGTGATGTTCCATATCAAGTAAATTAGTTTATTTTACATCTCTCTGTGTTTCAGTCCAAAGCCAGGACTTCCTCCATCTCCCTATGAAGACTGTGAGACAACCTTCTGCCATGGTGACTTGTTCTGAAGTTGCTTGAATTAGGAGGCAGTGTTTTGGATCTATATTTCTATGGATGAAATACAGCAGATTGTGATTCTGAGCTGCCAGCCTCAGCCAGTATCCTTCTATCTGTTTTAGAGTTCTTGTGATTCATTGCCATTCTCCTGAAGTCACAGAGGAAGGACAGACGGTTTTAATTACCATCACAAAAAAAAAAAAAAATCTATCAGGCATATGGAGATAACAGCCCAGAATTTTTACGAGACCTTGGAGAAGTTAGCTTGCTAGAATTTGAAACCCTAGAAGTTGACTTATTTTAGCTTCAGAGAAAATTTCCTGAACCTCTTGATTGTTCTTTTCCAGGAGAATCTGATCATAAAATGACTAATATATGACCTTTGCTTAGAAATGGATGAGGGAAGATGTACAAATAACAATACCTGAAAAACAGTATGTGTTTATAGCAATTACCATTTTTTTCAACCGTATTTTAAAGCCTATCCTCATGAGATTTGCCTGAAGTTGTACTGTTTTAGGTTGAAGTAACTGAAATTTTATTGTACCAGAAAGGATTGGGTCCTTGATAATAACTTTATAAGGGCTATAAATGGTTTCCACAATAACACATATTATTTGATTACTGGAAGATTTTTTGAAAGCTTAATATTAAGCATAAGGTGGGTTAGTGAGGGGGCAAATGTTTCCTCGTGTCCTGTTGAGTGATTGAGAATTTTTAAAAATCTATTTGATTAAAATCTTACTGGTTTTTTTCCTAATGGAAATGGTAATAATCAAAACATCACTATTCCCAAAAGAAGCATAGGATTATTCATATTCTGCTGCTGAATGTCTTTGTTTTTGAAATCCATTGGAACCAGCACCTGATGGCAAGATTTCATAAATACAATTAATCTGAAAAACATTAAAATAACTCAGTTTCTAGCTACATTTATCTTCATAAGAATAAACTGTATGAAGAACATCAGATTGGCAAAAATGTTAATGCTTCAATCTCCTGAATTTAGACCTTACTAATACTGACTTTATTTCCCATTTGATCTGTAGGTGCTGCTTTAAAGGTATTTGAACAATATATTTTAGTTATTTATAGTTCTAAAAACGTAGCAGAGGTAGAAGCAGCCTGTACTAAAGAGATACCAGAAGCAGAGAGTTCAGTACATAAAGCTTCTTTCATTCATAATTTTAATCTAGAGTAAATGTGAGGTGTAGCTCACAAAAGGCACAACACTGAGTAAGTGTGAAAGAGTTTAGAGAAGTCATTACTCTCCCAGGCAACATGCATCATCTCCCCACCTGCTGCCTTTTAGGAATGAATGCTGGTGCTTGTTGGGAGTGTCCTGGGGCTCCGTTTGGCTTCAGGGAGAACTGGCTTAGGTTATGACATAACTGATTTCCCACCAGCATCTTGCACGAACTATTCTTTTAAGGACCAGAGTGGGGCTTTTTTTCTGTGCAGAGTGAAGTAACCTAGCAGCAGTGAGTTATGAACAATCATTGACCATTTGGAGTAATAACCAGTTTATTAAGGAAGCTATTTACTGTAATTACAGCTAACTTCTAAATAAATATACACAGACTGATTTCTTAGTGCCTCCAAATTCTTTTCTCTTCCAACCTGTATTTCTTTTACAGACCTACAGAATAAATCCTGAGCAAACATAACAGTTATGTGGCTTTTATCTAAGTCCATTTTACCTCAATCTAAAGAACTTCAAGAAGAAAAAAGGAAATAAATACCAAAGACTTAAAATAGCTACAGTAGTACTGCTTCTTGGATAAAAATCTAGGAAACCCAGATTTAAGAATTCCATCAAATTCAGAAGTTATTATTCAGGGCCAAAGACTTTAATTTACAATAACTTAGAATACTGGCTCAGCAAGTGCCTTTTGGAAGCAGGGAATGCTGGCCACTTTCTCCCACACAGCTGCAGTAGTGAAGATGCAGAGGCAAATTTCAGGTGTATCACATGATTGCATAGCCCTTTTAACACCCAGGCAGGGCTTGGGGAATCAGTGAATCACCTGGGTTTACAATTTGATTTTGCCTCCCACATGGAAACTTGCTGTCGTGTTCATAAAGCTTGAGATGGACCATGTTCTGCTTATAAAACTCTCTCTGTAACTTTGTAAATTCATAACTTATCATCACATTTTCCCCCATAAATGGAATAATTTAAGTATTTTCCCACAATTTAAATCAATCCTTACTAAATGCTCAAAATTTCACCAGTGAACACCAGCAGTGTTGACTGAAATCAAACCGTAGCAAACAGTGCTCTGCTCTGACAAATTAAACTTATCCACCCAGGACAAAAGTGGTATTACTTTGAAACCCACATTGGTTCACTGTTCTTGCCTAAACATGTAGAAGTGAGAGTTAAGGACCTCTCAGTGCAATGTTTTACATCCATCATGCATATGATGCCTCTAAACAAGCAGGGGTGTAGTGTCTTCTGAGGACAAGAGACCAGCGACCAAATTGCTGTTGAATCAGTTGAACTGTGAGTACAATGAAGCCTAAAGCTGTAGCCATTTGGCAAAGAGCCTTATGATCTGTTGTGCTATGCCATGGGTTTCCTGAGGAGATTTGGCTTCATCATGAATGCTGGTGGCCATTGCCATCACTGTGTGATTGAGGTGCAGATAGAGTAACAATATGGGAGTGGCATTGGGAAATTCAGGGGTTTTTTTCTCTCTTTTTTCAACTTATTTTTCCACTTCCATGTGTTTTTATTCTGATTTTGAGGACAGAAATAATTGCACACTTACCCTGTAATAATGTAGTAATCTGTCATATAAATACCCTGCCATTATATGGTAATTATGGTTTCATTAAATGATCAACAGCTACCATGTTAGCCAAGAATAATTACACATTTGTGTCCTGTATCTTAAAGTGTTCTCAGCTCCCTTTTTTTTTTTTACTGAAAAGGGCAAAAAAATGTTCCCTCATGAGTAAGATCACAATTTGGCCCAATGTATGCATTTATTCAGTATGACTTGGAATGCCACAATCTCCTATTTTGACTTTATTCCACAGCATACCAAGGCCTCATTTAAGGGAACTTCACCATGGCTATTATGGCTGCACATTTTCAAAGTTTCCTGAATAAGGGGCCATTCCACATTACTGCTTTTTTTTCCTTTACACTTCCAGTGCCAGTTTGTTACTTCCCAGAAATTTAATAACACAGTAGTGTATGGGCTCCAGGAGTGGTAACTACAGCCCAGGTGGGATATCCTTGGATAGCAAAAGTGACAGCAGCCCATCTGTGTTTGGGCACTGAGTTGTGCCTTAAATTTCTGATCATGGTCAACTCATCTTCCTCCTGGACAGGCAAGTGGTGTGTTGAAGTCAAGAAACTTAATTTGAAATTGGTACCACAGCTCTATTTCAATTTACAGGATCAATATTTTGTTCAAAGACATATTTGTAAACACTGGATGGGGAAGAGGGGAGGAAGGACAGGAAGTGGAGAAGAGGAGGGAAAGGAAGTGCAGTTTTGCAGATTCTTCTATAAGTCTCTAATATGAATAGCTTTGGTCCATTCATTTCTGTATTTCTCTTCTGCCACCAACTATTTCTGTTCTGCCAAGAGCATACTTTTCCAGGCATTTTACAGGTTTTGGATACACTCTTCCTCATCAACTTTCCCTTTTCCTGCTTTTACTGAAGAGCCTCTGTTGCAGTTGTTTTGACCGATTTGTCAGCATTTTTCCTTTCCTTTTCCTGTGTAATTGAAATTGTCAGTTCCAGGATTTCAGGGAACCTTCTATTTACAACATTCATAGGCTCTGATTCATCATGCTAACTTGAGCCACATAACTTGACACATTCATTAAAATTACACATAAACTGAAATAATTGAACATGTGCTTCACAGAACATTTTCCAAAGCATTTCACCTCACTAAAATATAAAAAGGGCAAGGTTATTGCAACACATACTCAGCACTATTTCCTTGTATTTGGAGTGGCTCTAGAAGAACCTATTTTCCTTTTAGATAAACACATACGAAGTTCACATTGAGTTAAATGCAAGCAAAATTTCAAACTCAATACTCACCCAGTGGTTGAAGGCTGTCATCCTGAAATGTAGACTTTCATCCAGGGGAAAACTATTTCTTACTGCCATACCGTTATGTTAAACATTTATTTATAGTTTTTGGAGAGACAAAAAGTCTCCCTTTCTGTGAAACAAGTCATTTATCCCAAATTAGTAGGATAGATTGGATTTTTTAAAGTTCAAGACGGAATCTGGATGGGATTGAGTACTGAAGTCTAATCATAACATGCTTTATTCAGTGACAGTGCTTGTCCTGTGAGTACATGCCCCAAATCACCACACTAATCTGTTCTTGGAGCACAACACAGACTGCTCTGTACCTTTTTTTTACTGATTTGTATTTGTACCATGCCACCATTTCAAGTGAGATACAATATAGTCAGTAAGAAACAGGTATCCTCACGTGATCTTTCAGGCTCTATGAGTCCAACAACCTGTTGTTACTACAAGTGCCTGTGAGGTAGCTGCTTTGAAAGTAAGTGAGTAGAAACACAAAGAAAAAGGTGTACAACACACGAGAATGGAGAGTATGCAGATGTAATCCTTAACTTTTGTAAATCATCACAGGTGCCATAGGTTATGAAACACAATGAAGTCCCGTGCATATTGCTGAATAAATAAAGAAGACCCGAAAATCCAAATAATTTCTAGACACCATAGAGATGTTTGTCCTCTGCCCTTGTATTCACTCAGTCATAAGCCTTATTTTTAGATACTTTCAGGGAATTTAAAAAGTATTTTCCAAGTAGAATCTATTCCAAGTCCCTGTTGTGACTGTACAAGTATAAAGAAAAGAAAAACTTCAGCAACATACACAAAAATGCAATCAAGAAATTCAAAGAAATATTTGTACTCCCCCTCCCCACTTATCACTCAAGAGAGAAAACCTGACTGTTGAGAGGGGAAAAGCAGCTCTATCATGTTTTATTTATATATTTATTTATTTTTAAAAACCTTTACTAAGAAAGGGAATAATTTAATACCAGGAAACATACAAAAGAAAGATGACCACTGATACTATATGCAAGTAGAGCATACTCAGGTAACTTGACCTATATTTTAAAATATATATATTTTTTCTGCCATAGACTGCCAGTACAAAGGCTCTGGTCTTGCAACTGGAGATTTCTCATTGAAGATCCAGGCCTGTGTGGAACCCTCCTGGCATTGGGATCTGCAGACGTGCTCTGGAGTGGGAGACAAAGTTACTGAGCAATAATATCTCTATGTTAACTGAACTTTCTGGATCCACTGATATATTGACTAATACACTGATTGTTTAAGAACATCTGAATATAGCATCTGTACAAAGCTTGCATCTTTTATCTTTATGTATCAGCCTTTTTTTTTTCTATTTTTTTCATTTATGGCTTGCACATTTTAAAAGTGAGCGAGTATTCAGGATTTTATTAACGCAAGGGAAACATCTAGAGATATAAAAGAAGTGAGGGTAAAAACATAAGAATGAGGTGAACAATGATACAAGCTTTGAACTTGAAAACATTTTGTGTTGTAGCTGAATGCCTTGGCAACAAGCCTTGTGATATGTGTACGACCCTCATGGGCAGTTGAAAATGCAAATGGTAAGGATGCAAGGACACTTTCAAACACATTTTGTCTGTCATGTAATTTGTTGTGAAAGTCTATATTACAGGAAAAACAATCTTTTAAGCAATACTAAAGTGAAAAACTCATGTAAGGTAATAACACTGTTCAATAAAGCTGAAAGTAAAGCTCTTTGTACTTAACATTGCTTTCTAGGGCTGTGCCAAACTGGTTTTGTTTTTACCTGTATTTATTTTGTTCATTTTTGCCGTGTCTTTGAGACATTTTGAAACCTTTGTAAAGAGTCCTCCCTTCCAAAGTGGGAAATCCTGTTAGTGAAGAATATCTCAAAAGAAAAAGGATTTGAAGTGCACATAAAAGGCACTTGAAATGTGACTGCTTTACAGGCTTACAGATCATGTCAGGTGAAACCAGGCAATGTTTAACAAGGTAAGCAGCTGAACCCTTGTGGGTGGCCCTCCATGGCTCCTGCCAGCTCTGAGAAATGGAATATTCTTCTCAAGCCTCTGGATTTCAGGTTATCTAATTTGTTGTGCTTTTTCTTTTGAGTTTCCTCAGGTGATTGTTTATTAGAAACAATGGTCACTGTCATTCTCATTTCCACCTCAGACAAATATCTTATTTTTTTCTTTTTTTTTCCTCCAACTAGACACATTCAAAGAGAATTCATGTTAGAATGTCAATGACATTTTAGGTACCCTCCTTTATGTATACTACAATTACTTTCTTGGGAGACTCTCAGACTAATGGGAGTTATGTTAACTCTGCAGTGTTCCTTACAAGACAATAGGAGAAACATCAGCCCACTAGCAGTCTCAGTAATGGCATTTCACATACAAGACTGTCTTGGTACACAAAGTCTGAAAAACAGTCAACAAGACAGTGTAAAAACTGATTTTAGTTTATGAAGCATCAATATGCATTTTTCTCCTAAAGAGTGAGCAGTCTGGGGTATTACATCTGGTAGTACTACTGCTAGTACTACCACCTTTATCATCTAAGAGTAAGGCTTGCTGCTCTGAGACAGTTTGGTACCATTCAGTTGGGTAGTCAAAAATGGATCCTGAGGAAACAGTATCAAAAGCATCACACAGAGTAGTGCTTTTCCTGGTATACAACACCAGCAGTCAATGTTTATCTCTAAATTCTGATGCCTTACCAAAGCTGGTTATCCTGGCACTCAGGACTTGTTTCCTGAAAGGTGCTGAAGATCCCCATTCTTCATATAAGTCAGTTTGGGTTTAACACAGCATAACTATGTAGTCAACAGCTAGAACTGATAATTTTTGTAATGAACTGTCATTAGACCATGAATGGAATAAGTAAAATATCTGCTAAATCTGAAAACCTAGAGCTAAGATCCGGTTTGAAAACAGCTGTTCCTTGCCCTGCATGATGGTTCTTACGGAACCTTTTCCCTGCAAAAAAATAGTAACTATGGGGGGAAACCCCTAGCCTCCCCCCAACCCCCCAAG
>VXAX01003788.1:1098703-1172178 GCA_013399835.1 Leptocoma aspasia
AAAAAAAAAAGAAAAAGAAAATAAGCTGCTTTCCAGCTTTATTTCTTTTTCTAAGTAAAAAAAATTAAAATAATTTAATCTCTTATTTTATACACAGAGCTACTACTAATATCATTGGGAAATACACATCCATTTAAGGAGTAGTAAATTCTTTTTTGTTGTAAAAACAATTATGGAAATGACACCTGCTACATTAGATGAAGGAATAACTGAAATAAACTCAAGAAACCTTGGTGAATAACTTGCAGTCAAAAAAACCCTGAAGTGGCAAAGAATGATTGTGAATCTTCAGAACAAACAAACAAAACAAATCAAAAACAAAAGGCAAATCCACAGAAGATTGAAAGCAGTCTGTTTCTAATAGGCTTTCTGAGCATTAAAGTTCTCTTAAAAACATCAGTCACAACTGCATGGGCAGCCTCAGGAGTGACTGAACTTAAGCTCTGGAATCACAGAGCACCAACCAATGTCTAAACCAGTGTCTAAACTTAACTAAACCAGTGTCTAACCAGCAACAACCAGTGTCTAAACTTAGCTCATGTTGGGAGGTGACATTGCACCTCCTTGTAAATGGTAGACTAGTCCTCCTAGGGTGGACCATTTCTTTCATTCTTTGAAGGTAAAAAATGTAAAAGTATATAGGATGTATTAAAATAAAAAGCCTCTAGAAAAGCAATGTTAGTCAACAAATTATTGTAGAACATGGTTCCTCTAGATGTGAGTAGAGTTCTCTTTACAAGTAATTTAACTATCAGACTGAGAAAAAATAACTGGTTTTCTGACAGTCAGTTTGCCTGACTCCCCCACCATCAGCAGATGCTCTTGCTCAGGACGCAAGTCCCAGCTTTTTTTTTTTTTCCATGTTCACACTCTGTGGAATAGCAGGATTCTAATCTTGAGTTCTCATCCCTCTGGGCAGAGCTCCAACTCTAAGCTCACCTCATGTGTCTTATATGTGGCTGCCAGGCAGGTAAAGACAACTGTCCTTTTGAAACTACAAAGCAGATTTAGCAGCCTGTGAATACCTTGTTACTGAGACTGATACAGCCTCCTAATTTTTGGCACTGCTCCTTGGAGGAAAAAAGTAATCATGAAATACAGTAGGGATAATTACCAAATTGAGAAGAGAAAGCTTTCAGATGAGCAACAGGCATATTTTGGAGGAGGGAGAGGAGAGTGTTTGCTATTTTTAATTACAGCTCATTAGACACAGAGAATCAGCTCTCAAATCAGTGGGGAGACTGGCATTACTTCAGTAAAAGTCAAATGAAACACCAAAATATCATATAAATCGGAAGTTTCTTTGCTCTGTTTTGAATTGTTTTCCTCTACAAATATGCTTCTCTTGGCTGCACCACTTCATCATATAAACACAGCCTAAGTCAGATCTCTAGAGGGAAACATCTGATGCTGAAGATCCAGCACCCATACCATGAATTTTCTAATGTATATCCACCTAAAGGATGGGAAAATTATTCTTTCAAACTTGCTTTAGTCTGGTGCTGCACATCAGAGCCGTGGGATAGAGCTCCAGTACATTAGGGCATTGGGCCATAAGTTTAAAAATGTTTTACCTGAGAGCAGTGCAGGCTGTGTGCTTTCACATCTCCAATGTAAAGAAAAGTCTGGAAAGTGGAAATCATTGTGATCCACTGCTCAAAAACATGCTTTGAATCCAAATGAAAATGGTAGTATAAGTATAAATCATGTTAAATATGAATGGTCTGCAGCAAATTAAAGCTATAAAAGTTGTAGGTGAACTTCTGCAAGAAAATGATCAGCAACTGGGAGAGATATGTAAGCTATTTTTCGACCAGGAGGTGGGTGAGAGCATAGGAGTCTGTGGTACAAATCCCATGTTCATATCTATAAAGATAAACAACTCCTTAAGTGATGCAACAGTGATATTACGTCCCTGAAGTATATCTCATTGTAATATAAGCACTACTAATTGTAGATTTGGTGTATTTTGATATCATTAAGAGTCTGTCATAGGGCAGTGATTACAGAAAATTATTTATGCTATTGCAACCTCACATTTTATGTTCCCTATGTTAGCATTCTTTTGAGTCCCTTCTTTTTTTCTTTGTCATATATTTCCCCTTTTATTTGAAATGTGGAAGCTGATGGATTTTGCGTAACATTGGTTTAATTGAGATTCCGTTTAGATTCTAGTCTATAGTATGATGAAATTCCAACTAGTCTAGGGCTGTAATTAATTAGAAACCTCTTTAAGACATGGAATGGTATGTCTCAATTTCTAAATTGCCTATCAAGACTATTGCATTAAATTTTGATGTTTTCATGCGGAAATGGTACTGATGTCCATAATAAAATGCCTTTGGATCTGAGTTCAGAGAGTGATTCTGAGACTGAAAGGAAATGAGTCCAAGTGATATATAAAATGTAAAACCTAACATGTACATTAATTCTGACTAGTTGTAACCTTTGTGTGTCTCCTTCACACTTTTCCCTCATGTCTCTTTCTTCCATCACTTTCTCATTTATGTGAAAGGCTCTGCTACGTGTGAATGACACAAGATTTCTCTCTGAGATACAAGAGAAACAGGTAAAGAAAGAACTTCCTTTACACGATTTTTTCAGAATTGCCCTACAACCCTGTGTAGACAAGACATTCCTCATAACATGTTGGCTCAGATTTCAGAAAGATGGGAAGCAGCAGAAAGGCTAACATAAAGCTATGTGTCTACACAGAGCATTGGTCCAGAAATTTTTGGGGACATAACTGCCATAATACCCATCTATAAGGATTAATTGCAGGAAAGAATATGCTGTGCAGATGCTATTAATCCATTGCCATCCAGAGTGCAATATTCTTGCCACAACCAAAAAGGAATCAATAAACATACTTGAAACCAGACTCAGTGTTGGCTTTTTTAGTTACAGTTTCCTCACAAAACTCTTAAGCAAATAGCATTTTCTAGGCTATGCAAAAATAGGGATCTGACACGAGTTAGTCTGACTTCTTGTTCAAAGCATTTGAAACTGAGTAATTTAAGTAATGTTAACGCAAGGAAATACATTCAATAATTGTTGCTCATGTTTACACTCCTTCTCTTGAAATTCCAGCAGAAATATAAAGTACCTAGCACCCAAAGAACAATATTTGCATGATATAATTATTTTTCCACATGAAAGAAAAAAATGCCCTGTAGAATTAATGGTATTACAGAGTGAGCAGACAACATGATGAAACTGAATAAAGCTTATGGGGCAATGATAGGCATTGATTGCATGTGTTGCAGCAAGTGACACAAAGTTCAGATATTCTTTCTTGGGCCTTCCCTCAGAATACGAAGTAATAATTTTACTCCTTTGAAACCAGAGATACTCCAACTAAGATTTTCAGGAAGTTTTGAAAGGAAACAGACATTTGTTGTAGGCACTTTTGGCAGAGGTAAGAAACATCTTAATGGAGGAGGCAATTATAAGGAATTCTTCATAGTGTACACATAAATCAATACTTTAAAATATTTTCATTTAATTTTTCTCTCTTTCTGTATCTTTGATATAGTAAGATAAGCATTGGTTTTTGGTGCATTAATTGAAGTTTTCTGTTAGTTTTTCATGTGACAGTCATGCTTTGAGCATGTCTATAGATATATGCCATGGTGTAAGGGAGCCAGTGCACACTTAAAACGTTAAAAACCTTTTACTAACTTCTACAGCTTTCCCATTACCTTCTCTTCTCAAAGCATGCTATGAATCAAATCCTCTGTTTTCATGGTAAAGCAGTACTTTTGAAAGGTAATTTAGAGGCTGAAATCTTCTATTAAGCTACACAGCAGAATTAGTAATAATTGTCCAATTTTGCCCATTACTACTTGTCCAATTCACTGACTGGATTGAATGTTTTCAGAGCAAAACTGTCATTCAGATTGGAGACCTCTGCAATAGTTACTCTCTTCTTCCTACACTTGAATAAAATACATGATACTCATGTATTTATGAAATAAATATTATTGCTGTAGTCCAAATCTCTTCTTTCCTATGATATTAGTTCAGTTAGCTAAGTCTCTACCTACATGAGTCTCTCTAATATAGTAGCTGTTAACCTGCATTATCAGATATTTTATATCATAGCTTTAATTTTTTGTCTAGAAAAGGCCTTTATTGATTTAGATTGACAAGGACCAGTTCTTTTCATTTGTTTAGTTGATTTTGGTAAGGCACCAGCCAGGAAGTGGAGCTACATCTGTCATTTATAGATACACTAGATTCTGTGTAGATTCCCACGAAGTGAATCTAAGGTATCGTCAGCATGCAGTTCTCAGAAGTAGCTGTGTCACAGCTGTTCTGTTGTGGGTTATTCTCATTAATGATAAATTAATAGCATGATAAAAATATCTGGGAAATAATATCAAGAGAGATCAGAAGCCATTTCTGAGCTCTGTGACATAGATTTAAAGGGAGAAAAAAGATCCTTAAGTCAGTGGACTTCAAATCTATAGAATAACACAAAGAGTTTATGTACATGTGCAAATGCTAAAAAGGAGAAAATTATTTTAAACAAATAACGTTAAATCCAGAAAGAAATGCATTGTATCATTCCGCTAATATTTTCTCTGAGAAAATAACTATGTGAAGGGCTAATCCTGTTCTCTACATATACAAAACTCCTTCAAGTCAGTGAGGGTTTTGCTGGTGTTAGAACTGCCTGATTGGTATCCAAATTTATTCAGATTTACAGTTTGAAGTGACTCCTAATCTTTCCAGTAAAAATACAACACTTAGTGGTCCCAAATTCAGTGAAGACATCCACATAGACAGATTCTTCTTTACAGCCAGAGTGATTTACAGGGGCAGAGACTAAATCTGCCATTAAGATTGTTGACATAGCCTTCCTCAAAAGCAGGCCAAGAAACATTAACGTAAAACTCTCTTCTTATTACTCAGTGTTGTTTATAGCTGTTCTGTCGGTTGCTCACCTCATATAGATTCAGTACAACTGCTCATGAATTCATTCCCCAATGCCAATTTTTGTGTTATATTTCCCTTTCTGTTAAAGAGACCTAACTGCAGCAAAGTAAATATTCTTCTGGTACTGGGAATATGGAATTTATATACAAATTCCATGACAAGCTTTTATATATAGGCAGGCCATCAGCTTAATAAGATTATAAACTCTGCTTGTTTCATTAAGCTGCAACAGTGTTTCATCTGCAGTGTCTTTTTTGGGCACTGTGACAGTGTACCATTGCACATGAACTTGTGCTCTGAATAAGAACTTCAAAGCAATTTTAAAATCTTTTACAAAATCTTCTTGAATATATTCCAGATAGATAGATTCTATTCTCTTGGCATTGTCAGAACAAGTGATTAATTAAAATAAACAAGCAACATACCAAAACAGACAAACCAAAATGGAACTCCCCACCACATTACTAGAAAAAGAAACTGTAACTTGTTTTACCTGTCCACCAAAAATAATTTATCTCATCTGGATAAAATATGCAACTTTGGTAAAGAAATAGAAAGAAAAACCATGAAACCTAATGTGTTTGTAGCTTTGAAGAAAATGGGACAATATTTTCAGCTAATAGCCTGGCTATATAACTGCACAAATACCTTTTGAATAAAGTATTTCAAAATAAGGGAGAGTTTTATACACCATCCTTCTAAACTGAAAAAACTTTATGATATATTAGGAAATAATTTTTTGCCCCCTAAAGACTTGAGAGCCATTGGGATGACTGGTCTTCCTTCAAAAGAAAATGCTGTCCTATCTACAACATCTTTGTGATAAGAGTACTCCCCAAATATGGGAGAAAGTTTAAATTACTCTGCCTCAGGAGACTTGAATCTTCATTTTCAACTGTTTGGCTCATGTTGCAACCACAAGACAGCAAGGATTTTGGAAAGGAAATCCTTGTTAATTCTGTCTGTTAAATTATTAAATATTCACAAGGACAAAGACTGTGAATGTAGCTCTGCACCAGTTAAGACTGCATGTAGTACAGAAGACCTGGTTTTAAATCCTCAGCATTTTTCATTAAGAGTTCAATGAAAGCAGATATTTTCCCCAGGATTTCAAAGCTGAACTTTCAGCCCCTAGGGAATTTGAAACAAAAACACCTTGGACATTTAAGTTAGCTCCAAGCATATTCTAACTACAGCATCAATATCACCCAGTATCAAGTGCTGACTTAGAAATTTGAATGGCACCAGTGCCTGTGAGGACAATGCACATTTTCTCTGTTTTCTGAGTTCTTCCTGTAAATATAGACCATATGTAAATGGTTATTATCAATGACTTTATTTATATGTTGCACTCCTGGTATCATATCATGCTTTTACTTTTGTTGGAGTGTGTTATAATAAATACCAACCATATCATTGATTCTTTGCATGAAGTCTATATTTCTTCAGCAACATATTTACTTTTATCCCACTGCAAGACATTCATTCCAACAACAGTAACCCTTCTGGGTGCAGAGTAACCAATTAGATTGAATTTTGTGAAATGAGTTACTTTTTACAGAGTAATGTATAATTAGAAAGATAACACAAGCTGTAACCTCTGTATTTAAAAAACTACTGTTGTACCTAAAAACCCAAACCAACTTGAGTACTTTCTTTCTCCAAAGCAAATAATTAAAAGTTAAATCAGAGAAGCGTGATAAGTTATGCAATTAATAATTGGAAGAGCATCTGGATCTTGAAAGATTTAGCAAGCACAAGGAAATAATTGCAGTAGGACCTTCATTAAGTTTGATACATTTTGCATAACTTTTTTTGCTGTTAAATTAATCATTGCTATTTGTCACTCAGATATTTCTGAAGTAATTAAAATACAATATACCGTGGCTTGGTCCATGATATACATCCATAATGCCATTTGAGAGGTCAAACTCTGTAATACTCTTGTTTATTTCTGATTTATGTCAAGGCAGAAGCATGGTTTTTGTATGAGTTCTCCACATCTCTGCTGAGTTTGTAAAACATGCCGAGCACAACGAGCTAGGTCATGCCTGCTCTTTAAAATGTGCTTGGCAGAAGATTTAAAAGAAGAAAAAAAATGGACTAAGTATAGCATTTTGGACTCATAGCTAGAAGCATGGTCCATATCACAACAGTCAGTTTGTATTACAGTAGTATTGAGATATACGTTGAATTTTGCTTAAAACTCCATTGCTACAATGAAGGATGATCTTTAATTTTAAAAGCATAGAAAGAGAGAGTGAAAGAGGACTGAGGAGGTAGAGCCACAAGCAATATTATCTGTGAAAGTTATATTTAATATAGGCCTTGATAATTAAAAGTTTTCTGAGAGCTTTGTAAAGCACTCAGATCATCAGATTTAATGACTTTGGGGCACCTAAATTAGGTGTTTCAAGTTTGGGAGCCTAAATTCAATCTACATGACCTAATTTGAAATCTGTCATTTAAATAGGGGCAATCAGAATTTCTGAAAAACAACTCTCATGTTTCAAGACACAAATATGGATTAAGATCCTCAGTTTTGAGACCTACTTTCAGTTATCTTACACTAGATCATGATGTTCTTTCTTTTAGAGCTGCAGTGAATGTGGCGGGAGCCAACAGTGTCTACAGCAGCCCTACAGGGGCATTTCTCTATTCAGAGCTTGTTTTTGTAAGACTGGATTAGTTTCTGTTATTTTTTTCCCCCTGTTCCCTTAAAGTGAAACAAGAGGGTATTTTTTAAAAGTGTTTTATGACATTAGAGGTGTACTGTGAAGTTCTAAAACTTCTTAGAAGATACCTAAGAAGAGGAGGAAAAAGGCTCTTCTGTCAGTCTTGATAACAAATGATATATCTTCAGAGCTTTTAACAGGAATGGTAAACAGAGACACAAATAGTTGTTGTAGGCAGGAAGAAGTAGGGCACAATTTTTAGACAAGGCAAGGATTAATAGAATCAAGGAAATGTGGCAATTAAAAGACTGAGGATATTTAACACCCATGTAACATCTTTTACTGAACAAGATAGAAAGATGTTGTGTCTTAGCTATAAAATATTTTATATAGCATAACTGTCATTAGTAACTTGCTGATTGAGATTTTTGTTCATAGAAAATAAATCAGAGGAAAGTTTCTAACTATCAAAAAACCAATATTTTGAACCAGACCAGAAATTGCAATAAAGTAGTGACAGTTTTGTCCCATTAAAGATAATGTTTTACTCTCTTCAGAAGAACATTATCTGATGCGAATAAATTCAAGGACCAGACCTGTAAAGATCTTCTCAATTCCTAGGTTATCCTTGTAACCTGGAAGTTGCCTGCTTGAGTTTTAGCTTTGAAAAGCTGGGCACCTTTGAAAAGCTGCTCAGTGGGCTCACAGGGACAACCAGCCTATCCTTCCCACATTTAGGGATTCTTAAGGGCTCCTCCCATACTTGAGAGGCAACTTGAACCTATTTACTTTATAAGGCAGGCAAAGTTTTCCATTGAATAAAATTTTGGCTTAAAGCTCGTTCTAACAGCAAAATTCTGTGTTAGCCATGGGAATAAGCACAAGGTATTAGTCTGCTTAGATTTCAATAATTTATCCTCTGAGGCACCCAATGGATAGCAAGTTTAGCCAAGTAGTTTGAGGGAATGTTTAAACAGAATTTTTCCACGTGTTAAACAAACATTGATGACTGACAGTAAAACATAAGTTAAAGTCATAAGAAAAATAATCACAGAATCCATTCCTATGATAGAGAGCTTTCTAAAGGTACATGAAATCCCATTTTAAACTAAACAATGTAGCCCATTATTGTCAGAATTTCTTCTCTTTTCTTAACCTTAGATACTACTTGACTTGCCGCATTTTAAAAAAATATTTTTGCATAGCTATGAAGTCCTTGGCCACAGCCTGAGCTTTCCACTATGGAGAAGTTTATCAAGTAACATCTTGATTGTTAACTACTCTGTCAAGATGGGAGTATTTGAAAATGTAATTAATAGCTGGTTTTTGTGGTAACTTTGGGAGTTTTATCCTGTATTTCCAGACAATTGCTTTGAAACATATTTCTTAGTCACCTCTGCTTAGAACTTCTCTTTCCCCTCTCCTTGATCTTTAAAAATTATGTCAAACTTGAATTTTAGGTCACAGTGGAGAAGTACAAAAATCAGTAACTACTTCACACTGTTCCTTATAATAACCACTGCATTTATCCACCATCTTGATGTTTAATCAAAGAGCTGAGAAGCAATGAGTTTCATATTCACTAATTATTAAAAAAGGCATATAATTTTGATTGACAAATAATTCATCTTATCAATATTTGCTAACCTGAAGACTTCAATGTTAAGTTAAAACTTTATTTATTATTTCAAGACCTTAACATTCTAGAACTAGAATAGCTTTCAGATATGTTTTGCCTGATTCTAAGAGAAATCAAAGTAGTTTAAACTCAGCTAAGATACTTCTAGAAATTGCTTTACTACCACAGCAGTGTCTTCAGAACTCTGAGTACCTATTAAGGGTCTCTCTTCATGCAACATTTTGTATTTGTACCCTGGTGGAGTGGGCCCTGCCAACCAAGGCAGGAATATGCATGGCTTTTTCATGTCCCCTGCAATGTTCCAGCACCCCGAATGAAGTTGTTTACAGGAACCTGAAATTAAATTGGGTTAGTTCATTTCAAGTGATAGTCAATAAAAAACAGAGGGCAGCTCAAAATGAAAAACAGATACAACTTGTTCCCTTCTATAATCTCACACACCCATGGGTAAGGCTCCTCAGTGTGACAGCCATACTGGTACTAAAGACAGAAACTGAGGAGACAGTAAAAGAAGCAAACAAGGACTCCAAACCCTACCCAAAATTCAGATCCGGGTTCTAAGAAGGGCTTCAAAATATAAAATTATAGGCACTTTAAATTGTCCTTTTAATTTCTGTATTAAATTATTATGCTTTCATTGGCTCTTATGAAAGAGAAAGAAAGAGAGGCATAACAAGCTGGAAGACTAGCAGAGAAAGAGACAAGGGAAGCACAGTCCTGTTCTCTTTGTTGCACCTCTTTGCTATAGAAAACTCTCACTGCTTCTTTTGCAAACTTGAGAGAGGTCAAAAAAGAAGAACAAATGTGACCCCTAGAAAATAATCTCTTTCATCCCTCTTGCTCTGCTAAGGATACACTTCTTGTCTTGCAAATGGAGCCGTTTGACAATCATTGCTCTCAGTGTCTGGTTCAGCTTCATCTTTGGTTCTAACAACTAGTGCACTTTTGACCTCCCTGTGCTGTCCTAGACATACAGTGGCAAAAAAGGTCAAGGAAGAACTTTTCCACAAAGATTATAGTCTGGCAAACCTTTTCCTCTGGGCAGCCTTAGTACCTGGATATTGGCCTTATTGGACTGATTTTAAGGAAATTCAAGGTTGCTGCAGTGTAAGCAAAGACTGTCTCTCTTCTGCTGTTGCTGTGGAGCCGCACACTAGTCCCCCTTCTGACACACACTTTTCTTTACACTTTCTTCTGTGTATTTATGGTCAGCTTTCTGTGCCTTTCAAAAGGGAGGGGAATAAGAGTTTTTTGTTGTCTGAAAAAATATGGGCTTGTCTTGCCCTGGTGAGAGCAAAGAGGCCAGTAATGATTGGGACAAGAAAAGTAAGTGCACTTTTTGAAATTGCTAAATTATTCAGCTTCCCAGAGTTCATATGCAAGCACTAGAAATACAGAGTATTAAATATATAAAAACATTAAAGTTTCTGCTTTTACACTAATAAAAACTAAGCCTTTCAGAAACGTCTTATATAAATACTCTTAACTCTTAGGTTGTAAAACAAGTTAATAGTGCAATAACAATTTCATTTTTGTCTTAAAAAATATTAAAAGCTTAGTCTTGCACAAGTGGCCAGGAATTGAAATCCAGGCACTAGCCTATCATCTAATCTAGGAGAATTATTGGAAAGACCCATTTAAAGATCTTTTCCTGTAATTGTTTCTTTTTCTTTTCATGTTTATGTTCTAATACACATGGTGTGCTATGAATAAACTTGGTCTCTGTCATTAGCCAGTACTAAAGGGCAATTTGTCATGTGTTATTACACTGTGCATTTAACAGATTGAATTGTGAAAAGGATCTCAATTCTGCAAAATCTAGTGTTGGCAGCAATGATCATGAATTGCAATGCAAATTAAAATATATAGCTAGTTAACGTATTATTTAATTGATAAACATCTTTAGAACACAGGCATTTATATTTCCTTTTTCCGAAAAATTACAACAGTAGAAAGTAAAGATTTACCTATAAAATAAATTGTTTTAAACCTTCTATTTCTAACTGAACCTTGAAATAGATTTCCTAGAATAAGAAATTTCCTAGATTTCCTAGAATGAGAAATATCTCATTGCCTAGAATGAGATAATGAAAAATAGTAATATGCAACACCATAGCAAGCTTACCACATTTAAAATGCTAGAATGCTACTTAGCCAAAAGTATTGACAGATGATGAAGTATAGTCTGGATGAAATGCCATAGCACGAGGAAATCACTATGCCTTTTTAAAGCAGACAGTATGCAAAGTTGTTCAAAGACTTGTACTAAGCAGAGGCACTGCAATACTTCTTTCAGTCATTTGCCACGCTTCAAACAGGTGCTGATTCTTTAGGCAGATTCATCCCACTTCATTAGTACTTTTATTAGTTCATATTAGTTGTTTCTGGTTTCCACCTATGTAATGGAAAATTATCTTGCATAAAGAGTGGCTATTTATGGGGCCACTGTGGCATTGTTTTACATTATAACAATACTGCCTTTTTAAGCAACTGTATCTTAGTCTCATCCAGTTTCCCATATTGTATCTTGTGTCACCACTTATTTATACACTGCTTTACCCTAGTGTATAGAAGACCTCACTATCCATCTTCCACTTTCCAACACTGCAGAGGAAGAAATACTCAATGATCTTTTCCCCCTTTCATTCTAACCATGTTCTCTGTGTTGAGAACAGAATTTCCTGATATGCAAAACAAACCATGAGAGCCTGTAGGCTGCTTAATGGTGTAGGCATTACTAGTAGATGAAGCAGCAAGACCTCCTTTTTCAGAACCACTATTTATGGATCCTTGTGTAGGAACAGCTTGGCTTCTGTTCACTAAGATTGTCACAATAAAATTACACTTACGGACTTCAGATCTATCTTTAAAAGTAGATGGGCATAAATGAAAGAACTTTGTACTATGTAGGTTTGCTTCTTTTTAAAATTTGGCTGATGAGAAACATATAATGTGTTTATTTGAGAGAAGGAGTACAGAGGTAGTTTTGGGGGGTTGTTTGTTTTGACCTTTTAATAACAAACAGATATTCTCCCAAAAAAATACTGTATTTCTATCTCTAGTGTAAGGAAAAAATAACAATAAAGTCACAAAAGAAGGACTGGGAAAAATTACTCAAATGAGATGTTCATTTGAATGTTTTGGTGTGTTGTCTCATGAAGCATAATATAAGGACACTTTCATATGTTGCTATGAACATATTATAAGTTTCTCTGTGTGTAAGCCTTCTGATCATTTTCCCATGGGAGAACATCCTTTTGCTGTCTTTTACTCTGTATAAGCTTTCTGTAAAAAAAATATCTGTGTCTGTTCTTCAAGGACATGGAACTGGTTGGCCTCCTCCTACCTATGAGGAGAAGGAGCTGAAATTACTTTGTCTTTCTGATATTGTAAACATTTTCGGGACACACATTCCCTGGACGAAGCAGCAGCAGGAGCATGGAGAATGCTCCCTGCTGAGCAGATATAGAAAAATATTAGAATTATGGAGTCATTTTAACAAATCATATTAGCCTTCTGAAATTATTGTCAAGAGTCCTTTCTTCTATGTATGGACCATGACGATATTTATCCAAACTGATTTTTCAGCAAATAGTATTGTAAAGATGATATATTTGCTGGGTAGTTTTTAGATTCAAGCATATAATTGTAGACATTGCAATACCTCTTTTAGTAACCCACACCTACCTTGAGAAATGTTCTCCTTTGTTGTGCAGAAGCCACACCAAATCACTCTACTCCATGTGCTGGCTTATATATATCACTTACCAAATTCTACTTTCCAAGGAAGTGATCTGTGATTTCATTCTTTCCTATTAAAGACTGTCAGCTGCCATTCACCAGGGTGTCTGGGAAGTTTCTATCACATTTTTAAGCCTTTGTTTTCCAGCTCAACACATATATTCAGTGCTGAAAGTCAAGATTTTCCCCAGAGGCCCATTTTTCCACAGCACCAGATCTCTATGTGTTTGTTGCAGACACTAAATAACTGCAGTTCTGATACCTCTAAAAATGTCATGTCAAACTTCTTTTTAGAAGAGCTGGATGAAATCTCAGCTCCTGTTCACAGAAGCCAGGGTTCAGCTGCAGATCTGTTTTGATGAAATCTCAGCCTCTGTTCACAGGTGCCAGTTGCAGAAGGTGAGACAGGGCAAACCAAGAACATTGTTCTGGCAGTGGCAAGAGTGACAGGAAGTATGTTCCTGAAATTTTTTGGTTTTGCATAAACTTCATGAGTATACAATAAAAATAGTTATTAGAATGTAGATTTCTAAGATTAACATGAACTTTCATCATATCATCATTTTAAATTTACAAAGCTTAAGACATACTTTGAGATATATTTCATTAGTGTGTTTACTGTCACAGTAAGGATCAGTAAAGATGAATACTGTTGATCACGATTGAAAAACATAAAAAAATAATTTTAGTGTATATCATCTTCTAAAGAACCACTTGAATATTTGTGTGAGGATATATAAGTTGGATTTCTGTTGGAACTATATAGGATTTTCTCTAAGAAAATTTTTAAATTAAGAATTCCAGTTGCATGCAAAACATGGTTTCTCTCCAGACTTGTTTTAAAGGCTCATGAAGTAAAAGTTCTGGTACAGAATTGTCTTCAATGAAAAAAAAGTGCATATTATTGCATAAAACTTTCAAAGTACCATGAAAGTCTAAGACAAATATAATTATTATTATCAGTTTATCACCTCAAACATGTTGCTGTAAATGTCATTATATCAGATGAGTTTGAAAACAGTTTTCCATTTTGCACTTTATTTAACAAGGTGATTGATTGTGTAGAGCAGTTTAAGATGTGGCTCTGTGGAAAGAATTGAGTTGTACTGACATGCTCATGAGCATTCCTCCATCAAATATATGATTAAAGAAGGGGTATTCTTCTGAAATATCGTTACCCGATTAGCCTCAAATATGAGTGTTTTCTTTATTGAAATATAATTTATTACAGTCAACTCCGTCCAACTAAACATGTATATATTAAATGCAACATATGAAAAGCTGGTTATAGTTATCCACAAAATCATTTTTGTGATAAGTTTTTATGCTGCAACACAATGGCTTGTCAGGGAATTAAAATAATTTTGTTCTGACACCACATCTTCATTTTCAAAAGTGGAATGATGAGTAAGGAAAATATACACAAACATTTTCTATGCGTTTTGCATGTGCCTTGAGTCTGTCTTTGGTTCATTTTTGACTGCCTCAGAGAAAGACAGAAATTTTCCATCTTGCTTTAGCCATTTTTGCATTGAATGTGGGAAATTTCCCCTATCCTTTCAGCAGACAACAGATTTTATCCTGGAGAATTAAGTTTGCTCTCCACTGTCATTCATTTGGACTAACCTCCTCTCTTGGCACAGCTGCCTACTGTATATTTACACTCCTTTACAATCTCACTAAGCTATTTAACTAATAATTTAATGACAAAATGAAATTCCATAGATTAATTCTATATCATGTGAAAGAGTATAGTACCTCCTTCCATCATGTCTGAATTCACTACCAGTCCACTTCCAGGAGTGACTTGTTGTTATGTGGCTAGGAGAAGAAGAAAGACAGATTTGTCTTAAGCAAATCATTCATTATTTTGAATGCTATCAAGTCTATTATGTTACAAAATGCTTTTAAATAGTTATAGATATATACTACAGGCATAACTCAACTTTCCATCTCACTATCCCTCCATTCTTCCTTTCCTTTCCTCTCCTTTCCTTTCCTTTCCTTTCCTTTCCTTTCCTTTCCTTTCCTTTCCTTTCCTTTCCTTTCCTTCATATTTTACTTCTACACAGGCAACATTTACATTTCCAGATGAAGTATATGGTATGGCTGAGGACTAAGCTGCTGATATACTTACTGCCTTTGTCTTCCCATTTTACTGTGGCCATAAACAGTGGTGAGTGGCACAAAAATATGTACTAACAAGTTACAATTTGACTTTTCTCACAGCTGACAATAATTACTAAGAACACATCCCTCCCCCATCTAAAGAAATCACACAGATACCCCTCCCCCTCCGAGAAGAAACCTCCTCTTCAACACCCTGTGTTTAATGCAATCAGATGTTAATTAACTGACAATGGTACACCTGATTGATATGCTTGGCATAACTGAACAGCAGATTCAGAAAAATGAGTATTCATGAATAGTATCACTTTACACTTTCCAATAACAAGTCTAGCAAAAGAGATAAATCTCTTTCAAAACAGTGTATGCTCCTATTATTCTACAAATACTTTAACCACAGCTAGTTCCCATCAGCCATCCTTGAAGCTCCACCTCCTCCTCTGCTTCTCTCTTCTTTTTCTTTTATCAGCCAGCGTGATGTTTGCCGATCCGAATCCTCCCTCCAGCCTAGTTGGCACAGCTTCAGCATCATGTACTCCCGTAATATTTGTAATCTAAAATTACTGAGTTATACAATTCTAACTTCAGTTTTAACTGAGCTAATTCCCCCACTCTACAGAAATAAAATAATACTGCTTGTTGTTGTTGCAAAGGAAATTCCATTTTTAAAGTACCAAAGCACTTAGAAATCCTCCTGCCAGCCACTTTCTCTTCACTCCAAGCCACTATGGCTCTGGTGCCACTTGCCCACCTTTTAAAGCATTATCTTTAAATTGTCTATTACAAGCATAAGTTGCAAACCCTTCATTTACTTCCTGAGCTGTGCAAGAAGAAAAGGTATGAGTGGAGAAATGAAGAGTAGGAAGCTTGGAAATTTGGAAGAGTAGGGAATAAGATGCAGGAATACCTATAATGACCAGAAGCAGGTATCAGAAACATTTATGTTGTCATTTAAGGCAAACTCCTTATAGAGGAAGCTTTCTTTAGTAGTCATATTAATAGGGGAAAATTGAGATATGTGCATGAAAAGCTTTTTAAAGGCTTTGCCTCCACCAAATACAGCAACCCAACTATGACATCAGGTTTTTTTTGATTCATGCAACCATTTCAACCATTGAAATGATGTTTCCATAACCTTTTCAGCACTTTGGAAAGCCTTCATGCAACCATTTCAACCATTGAAATGATGTTTCCATAACCTTTTCAGCACTTTGGAAAGCCCTGCTTTGAGGTAAATAAAACTGTAGAGATTTTTCTAACATTAGTGTGTCAGGATAAATAATGATCTGTTAATAGAAGTATAATAATGCTACTTAAGCTGGAATATTCTTGATTAAACTACTGGCAGGGACTACTAGGATTTACAGAATGATTGCTTTTTTGTTTTCTTTTCCTTTTATAATTTTTTTGTCCACCATCGTGTATAGTTTAAAATCTGTTTGCTAAAGTTTCTTTTCAAAGCTTATTAGAGGCAGATGTTTCTCAGCCCATTTCTCAGGTCCACTTCCTTATGAAGAAACAAAATCCATGGCCTCCAAAGTAAATTCTATGTTCAGGTTTTTCATTCAAGAACTACAGAGCAGAAATTTACGTATATATGCACCATAACCTGTATGAGAAATTGACATACCACCTTGCTGAAAGGCCTGTTATTTTCAGTACTACTTATCTCCCCATGAAAAAAAGGAAAATATTTAGAATGTATGGTTGATGTTCACTAAAAGTTCTTCCAAAGTCTGATTTTTTTTCATTCTGTAAATGAAGTGCATCAAGAATGGTTTGTCTTTTTCACCATTTCTTGAAATCTCATCAAATATGTTTTCCTTTCCCTGTCACTTTCATAATGTTTGGAAAATGCTACAACTAGATCCTTGCTGCATTCAAAACATCCTTACACTAACTGCAAGAAAGAAAAATGTTTAAAATATTTCATGTGTTTTAAAAATTATTTTCCTTTCCATTTCCAAAATGTCACAGAGACATGGGCTCAACATAAGGCAGAAATAAAAATATTTACTTATCTAACTGTTCTTTTCATACCATACTTAGTTTAATTTTAATCATTTTATAATTCTGTAATTCTTGTATATTTTAATAATTAGTCTGACAATAACTATGATATCACATTAATATTTGTATTCTAAAAATACTGATTTATACAATTCTAACTTCAGTTTTAACTTAGCTTATTTCTCTACTCACCAGAAATAAAGTAATACTGCTTTCTAGTGCAAAGGAAATTCCATTTTTAAAGCACGGAGGCACTTAGAATTCCTCTAGTACACAGACTTCAGTGATGCCAAGTTCACTTATGGGAGCTTATTGCCCTTAACACATTTCTAATATCAGAGATTAATATGTATTTACTGAGCAAACAGTGGTCATATGAAAAATGTAAGCTTTTCAGATTGGTAGAAAAGGCATAAAAGACAGGGCAACTCTGAAAAATCAGACACAGAGCACTGAAGGCAATAGATCAGATGTCATTTGTTGGCCAAAAGCCCTCTCAAACTGATGCTATTATTAGGAATAAGTTTGTTATAACTTGTCAGTGAAGGAGATTGACTTGGCTAAGAACTTGACATCCCTGTTAATCCTCTTGAGCCAAGTACAGTCTGGCCTAAACATTAATAGCCCCTTTTCTGTGCACAATAGCACAGAAATATTTACAACCTTGTTCCTGATGTCTTCTAGCCAAATGAAAAAAGACCAAAAAAACAAAAGCAGCCCTCCTAGCAGATACATGTTATTCAAAATATGTTGTTTGCATCAACACAGGGGAATTGGAATGAAATGCTAAAATATGTGGTGTGGAAGACTATGTCCTCTGTGCTTCCTGTTACCAAGGAGGAAGGTTGAGATGTTGTCTAAATGACAGCAACTCTTTGAGTTTATTGCAAACCAAACAGGAACAATTTGAGACTATTTTCATGTGTTTGCATGCTGTCGTGTACACATGTATACAATGAACAGCACAAATAGCCATAAGAACATGGAGACACCACCTGACTTTCTTACCAGTACAGTGGTACAAATGCAGTGTTCCACTAAAAATCTTTTACTTACCTTGGGAAAAATGCAAACCATTACGTGAGAAAGACTGGGGACATGGCTTAGAAGGCTACGCATATTCAAAACTAATGTGATTGAAAAAAACGTTTGAAATTGTAGTCCCAGGCATGTATTTTAGCACTAATGTTAGTGTGCACTCCCTTTGCTGGAGAGCTCTGGCTCTCTGTGGGAGGAATGTGAAGTAGGCAGGAAAAGGAGATCCATGTGTCAGGGCCATTGCTGTCAAATGGCCTCCTCACACATTGCAGATGTTGTTCAAGCATGAGCCAGGGAGTGTGTGGAATAAAAAGCAGCCTATGGAACTTTAGTAGGGAATAAATTCTGCAGAAAGCTTGCAGCATTCTTCTATGCCACAAAAGAATTTCACCAGCAGGAATGAGTTCTATACAGGATCTGCATGAGCTGATTTTAAGGTACTCTTGGTATATCAACATTAGTTTTACACCATACCAATATTTTCCTTTAGGAAATTGCAAGACGTTCCAGCACAATATAGCCATAAGCATGACTTACACTAAGAGAGGAAACAGTCCTGTGGAGTATATACACCAGTGTTTCACTTAGAAATCAATTTTTATTGACAACAAAGTCAATTTTGAGAATAAAAATTGTAAAAAGGGTAAAATTTTTAGCCAAAAAAGGAGTAGTTGATAATGATGGTTCTTGCATCACAGTCATAAAAATGATGACATTATCTCATGAGACCAAATAATATAGATCTGGGATCACTAGTCAAATTAAAATGTTCCAATCTCTCAGAGAGGAACCACAGAAATTTGAGTTGTGACCATATAGTATTTCAGATATTGTATGATGAATATGTGGTTTATTGATTTGACAAGTAATACTGTTTTCCCCCAGGAAAAAAGTGAATTTGTGGTAAATGGCCTAATAGAATGGTACAAGTAATTGATGGAGTTCTGCACAGTCTGTTGGGTGGGATGACAGATCTGAAAAGCCTCTGAATTATTAGTTTGCTTGTTGTCACAGTGCAAGGTGTGAATATAGTCAAAGTAAGTTTAAAAAAAATATAGCATAAACCAGAAAATACTATGGAGAAAAGAAGAATAATTATTAACTCAATTCCTCTGTCAAGACCATTTAAAAATCATGGCTGAGATAACTCATAAATAAACATTATTGTCACTGAAAAAATTTNGGTTTTTAGCTATATAGTTATACATTTTAGGTAAATATAGGTTAACTTGTTAGACTTGTACCTGCTAAAAGATATGCAAGGGCAGAAATCTCTGCAGATTCAAAAGCTGCACATAATAAATACTTCTTATTTATACTTAAAGATAAGCATTGTTACTGCTGCCCTACACACCTCATAGATTGCCTAAGGCTACACTGTGGAAACTTAAACTGAGAGACAAATAAGTTGCCTCTTGCAGTAATAGGAAGCTGTTAATAATTTGGAAAACATGAGATTGTTCTTAAATACCTCTTCCTTCAGTGTTGCAGGAATATATCCTCTGGTCAGTGTAGTTTCTCTCTGCTTATAGCTAAGCTTGTCAAACTGATGTACATTTTCTAAAGGAGGAATGTTGAAGCTTTTTGTAAAAAAAACATTTATATAGTTGGAAATACAATGATTAAAGGTGGCATCAGAGGGCATTGCTTGTCTTTTAAATTTCCTGACGTTCCTTCCTGATAGTGTTTTTAGGAGATGAATGCCATGTTTCCAGAGTTAACTTATAAAGCTGGCTGGTTGGCTTTTTTGGCCACTCAATATAGTTTTAGCAGAAGATAAAAGCACTTGAAATGTACAATCTAAGTCATTAAAACAGGCAACTGCTAGAGTGTCTAGATAGAGCTTATTCAATATGATTATGTAAATGAATGAAATTTTAAGAATTGGACAACAAAGTGTTGCTGATAAACAATGTAAAGGTCTGCTATAAAATACTCTATGAGATACTAAATATTTGTGTCTCTTTGTTTGGCCCAAAAGGCCTACAGAATCTTTAATGACAAAGTTCTTTATCTGTGAGTTAGATAATACAAATCTTCACCACTTAAGGAGTCGCATATCTCTAAGGAATATTTTCAAAAAATACCATATTCTTTGGAATTTTGATAAAGCATTCTGTGCTTGGAACGCAGGTAAAACAGATCACCAATTCTACTTTATTTTTTCCCCAATAAACTATGTTTATTATGCCAATTCTAATTAGCATGCAATCTAATGGTTTTAAGGCTTATAATTTCCACATCACCGGACATCACAAACATGAAAGCGTTTTATACTGTCATTATACATCAATGTTTGCAGTTGGTTATACATATATACAGAAATTATTCACACATCTTAACCTTGCTATTTCCTCCTTTCAAACCAACATAATTTTACTGTGAAAGCAGCTTTTTAATAAATGGTATAAGAAATACAGCAAGGCACACATTTTTTAAAAACTTGTTTTCTCATTACCACCTCAAGAAGCATAAAAACCCAAAATGTTATACTTAATTCAGTAGAATGTCAACAGTTCCTAATATACAACACTATGTAGTTGTTTCTTGAAGTGTTGCATAGATTAAATTTTTAAATTAAATAAATAAAATGCCATTTATTTAAATTGCTTAATTTTTAGATTTATTGAATCAGGAGGACCAATGACTTCTTTTTGCTGCAATCCAACAAAATAGTCACTTTAAAAGCAAAATAGTTTCAATAAACTTATGCATTATACAGATAAATATTAAATTTGATACATAAAATAGAAGAGTACTGACAGGTACAATTCTGAAAAGATGAACCAGACTGATTGTGAATTCTATAGTACTTTAAAGAACAGAAACAGTGGTAAGTAATACAGGAGCATCCAGTTTAGGAAAGGGAGGTCATTAGAGGTAGCTTGGGAGAGGAATCTGTATGAAGGCAAATGGCCTTGCTACAAAACAAAATGATCACTGAAACAGGACTAGCATATGCAGCCTGACCACAAAGCCAACATGGACAAACCACATTTGGAAAAAAAATTATCTTGGGAGTCAGTTTAATGAAGGGCAGTGATACAATGGAATTGGAGGTCATCCCAGGGTTTACAGGATGAACCTGCACCTGAATTGCGGCCAAGTTTCTAAAAGGAAACAGAAAAGTAATAGTAGGTTACAGAAAATGAAGTTTTATTTGCACAACATAGGTCTTCCAGAACAATAATAGATAGCCATAAAATGGTCACATGCCAGAGTCTTTAATGCAGAAGCATACAGTAGGCAAAAAATTACTTTTAACAGCCTGAGGTACAAGTTAGTGTGAAAAAATTAATTGATGTAGAAAAGTCACTGATTTTCATAAAGACTTTTCTCCTAAACAAATAAAGGTATTCATCACATTGGATCTTTTCCCTGGATCTTGTCCTCATCTTTACCTGTGAACTTACCTCCAGCACACAGAAGTGCACCAACCAATGAAAACATGGAAATTTTCAAAAGTCAAGCAACAAAAAGATCTATTCAACAATTATTTTAATATTTGTGCAAACATATATAGTGAGACTTCAATGGATAAGAGGAAAAGATTGTCACAGAAATGGTCTGTGAAATGAATTGTCAGCATCATCACTGCATTTTTAAATTGTAAATAACTATTTAGACACTTCTAATACCAGCAATGAGTTAAATTTTTCTACTATAGAATTATCCAGCTCAGAGTTTAGGGTTAAACTATTCAGCAAAGAGCACAGGCTTATGATGAGAACTATGAAGAAATAACTGTCAGAATACAGCACAAAGATTAGTGCAAAGTACATCTCATAGGCATTTCCTAGGAGGCACTCCAGACATGCATTATGTGCCTTCCAAGTTAAGCAGGAATATCAGGATCTATCCAGTTGCCATCTCCTTTGATCATCTTTGCTGTAACTGACCACATCCTTCCCATTTATACAAGAAATACTCTTACTTTAAAATAGTGAAAAACTCAACCATCTGCTTGGATATTAATGAAGAAATGATCTGAATAAAGCAGAAGATTGTATCAAAAGGTTTCTACAATTCTGGCATGAGTAAGAAAAGTCTCACTGATGGATTATGTAATTTGTAGATTTCAATACAAGATTCTCTATTTAGTTTTTTAAAGTCAGGTACTGTAAGGAGATAAAAAGTCAGACTGCTTTAAACTCTATAAAGAAAATTTATATTATTTACTTCCCTATAAAAATATCTAGGAAAAAAAAGTAAGCAAATATTTAGATTATTATTGTAGTTCCAGTCTCTAAAAGTAAATTATTATATACTAACTATTACGTAAACTGTTTTTTTTTCCTCCTGGAGTAAATAAATAACTAACAGTCCTTTGCATTTATGTACCATCTTTTATCTGTGGATCTCAAAATACTTTTACGTAAATAAGCTATTCTCCATAGGTCTCATCGATAATTATTCTCATTATTTTGTTGCTAAAAAAAATGAGACAAGGAAGGAAAAATTCATACAAAATGTCTATTGCTGAGCAGGAAATAACAGTCAGGTGTTTTGAGCACCAATGCTGGGTTTCTCCTGGTGATAGTAAGTGGCAGAATATTCTAATATTGCAGCACTGTCAGATAAAATCAATTTAGTTTTCTTAAGTGCAAGTAAATTATTTTCCCCCTGAATTAAGTTAAAACTTATATTTAAAATATAGAAGTAAAGAAATAGCTTTTGGATTTACTTATAAGAACAGATTACACACAGAATTCTAAGGCATCCTCTAGAAAAGACTTTGGATAGAACACATAAATGTCCTGAATGTATTGATCTCTATGCATATTGAATTTGTAACTAAAAGTTCCCATCCCACTGGTGAGTCATGGGTCACAGTGACAGCTGAAGATCACATGATCTCATGTACAGATAGATCTTTCAAGGTGACCCCTAACTGAGAGATAAAATCAGCACAGCTTTATGAGCACCTCTGTTGCAGAACTCCATGTCGGCTCATGTGAAAGACTAGTCAGTGCTGTCTGAGATATTTTTGAGCCTGCCCATAAATTGTTAGAATTTTCCCACAATGATTATTTTTCTTTTTTTNCACTGTTAAACAACAGGATTGCAACATTTGACAAAAATATTTATTCACTATTAGTTTTATTCTCCTGTAAAGCCAGGGTAAGTACTAAATCAGTACAAAATCAACCTACCTTTGAAACCATGCCTTTTTCAGCTTTGAATTCTCAGTATGCTTTTAAGGTACACATATAGTATAGATTTTTTTTCTAAGTATTGCAGCTACACATGGAATTACACATTTAAATTAGCTTACAGCACAGGTGCTTCAGGAAAAATAATGGTGTTTGCCATTTATCTTTCAAATTAAATAATGTGTTTTTAAATAGTAACTTTTTTCATAATACACTTATGGGAACAACATTTATCTGTCACATTTTAAAAGATGTATTAGTAATAAATGTAAATTACCTTTGGAAAATCAGTAATTAGCCTCATCAAAAAATAAACAATCTGCCACCAAAAAGATAATCTTTAGCATAGTTAAGTATAATAACTGTTATTTGAATAAGTTAACAAATTAGGATAGATTGCTTCTGTAATTCATTCCCCATAGCATGAGAGATGAAGCTAAAGCATCAAGCTTGTGAATGGGGGAAGGGAGCTCAGACTTTAGTGAAACCAAACCTAGCAGCTCATATTTTCATTTTTGGTGTGTCAGAGATAAACTATATGTATTCTATAACTTTACTACTGGGGATAATACAGTACATAGTTTCCATGGAAGTAATGCTATATGTTCAAGTTAAGAACCAGTGTATCTTCCTACATATAAAAAGTGGAAATATAGTTTGAAGGGCTTTGTTCTGTTAAAATAATTTGTCAGCCCCTGGGCAAAAGTGCAAGCTATAACATAACCCTATTAAGTTGTTGTATCCAGATTCTGCATTATATTTTATTGCATTGTGGGGCATTTATTATTAAATCTATCCTCTAGTGTGAGGTCTAAGATTGGACCTCTAAGGTCCAATCTTAGACCTCACACAAACTGCATCTTTTCATTTCCATTCTTATGGAAAAAAACCATCTGTCTACCATGCAAGTAACTATAAAGTTCTGAAGAGTGAGGTAAGTTTATGCAGTATTTTGAGATCCTCAGAGCAAAAGTACTAATAAATTGAAAAGACATGTCATGATCTTTATCAGTGAAAGAATAAGAACAAGGACAAAATCACACTCACTACAGCAAGTATTCTTCCTCAAAATAATATTATAAAAATGAGTGAAAAAATAAGAAAACTAGTAAAACAATACCTTGGAAAGCTTATGTTTACATCAGTTTCAGTTAACAATCTCAGACTTTTCTCATCATCTCAGTTTCCAGATAGAGACTTCTATATACGCAGTATCCATTTAATTTAATTCTAGAATCCATAGAATGATCTATGAGTTTTGTAATTAATAGTTGATTTCCATTGCTTCTCCAGTTGTTTGAATGTGTCCAAGTATTAACCTAATTGGCAATCAGTAGGTCATAACAGCCTATTTCAAAGCCATTCCAGAAATATCCTCTTTGCTATGATGGTTCCAAGATAATGCATTAGTCAAATAGAGATGTGTTGAGATAGCAGCAAGTTTTAGACTATTGCTGTCATAACCTAAAGGCTTTGCTAGATATATATATGTGAATGTGGGTATGCTGGGTAACCCACTAACACATGGAAAGCCCAAAGCTTAGAAACATAACATAAAACAAAAGCAGAAATGAGGAAGTTAGATCTCCAAGAGCAGCGAAGAAATCTATTTTGTATAAATCAGATGAGATCCTCTGCTACAGCTACATAGTTTGCCATAGGAGAGTACTAATGTTTTCCATGGGCAGTAATGAATAACAGCCTTTTCTCTTGGCAACATCATGGAATCATAACATAAGTTAGGTTGGAAGGAAACTTGAACATCAACTGGTCCAACCTCCTGTTAAAAGGAAGGCTGTTTTCAAAGGTAGAAAGGTTTATTCCGGGCCACATTCACTTGAATTTTGAAAATGTCCACAGGAGGAGATTCAAAAACACCTCAAGGAAACCTGTCCCATACTTAGCCTTGTGTTTTATTGTCAATTCCCTTGCTACAGCTTATGGCAAGCAGCAGCATTTGGAATTGGATTGGCATTTGGAGTTGCTGTTCTGGCTGTGGTCTGCTGGAGAAGTGTTTCCAAAGACTAATGGCATTTGATAGAGCTGTGCTGGCTTTTGGGTCACCAAACTAGTGAGACTCAAAACAGCAGTGCTGCATGCTAAGAACTGATCCAAAAGTTGCTTTGTAGATCTTCTTCTGTTATTAAATATGCAGTTATTGTTCAACATTTATGTGAGGTCTGAAATTCCAGATCTGAACCACTTTCAAACACTGGTAGAGATCAGGATCACCTTTTTGCCTTAGGTTCCATCATTTTATTCATGTTTCAAAATGCTTACCACAAAATAGAACGGAAGGTTGCCGTACTGCTGGGTGACTATCAGCTTGCATGTCCATTACCCTCACATTATATACTTTCATGATGTTGTAAAGATTTGTTGTTTTGGAAACCTCAGCTTTTGGCCTAATGCTATGTTTTAATAATTGTGTTCTTAATAATGGCTTACTGAATTAAAACCATGGCAAACTGACATCAAGAGATGATTTATTATCTCTCTGTTTTCCAGTCTGCTTAGACATTTTTCATGTTTGGTCTAGAAATATTGTAGAACTCCAACTCACTAGTCAAACAAACTGGTTCTTGTAGAACTGGAAGTTCAGCTTTATCCAGTGCTTTTGAACCCCTCCTAAGACCAGCTGCCTGCAGAGAAAGGCATCAATGAGCAGAGATGGTTTCTGGTTCCTTCAGCTGAGGAGGGAAAGGAGGCTGATATATTACACTGGAAGAATTCCCAGGTTCTGCAAGATAGCAGACTTGTTCCAGAAGGGAGCAGCTCCAGTCAGTGCAAAGGCAAAGTGCAAAAAGCAATTAGTATTCACTGCATTTGTTGACTAGTGGCATGTAAACTGGGATTATAGTGTAATCAAAACAAATGACATAGTACTATCATGAAACAGAAGCCCTGGCTGACGATTCATCTCCTTCATTGTACAAAAAAAGTTAAAAACAAAAAAGTTAAAAAAAAAGTGAAAAAAAAAGTGCAACTTGTAGAGTACATACCTGTTTTAGAATAATCTATGTGCCTGGAGAGGGTTACATTCTATCTGTGCATATTTATATGTCTTTCCTTAGGAAGTTTCAGGAGATTTTCTTCACAAGTAAGAGTTTTTCTGTTCTGATGCAAACCATCCTTTTTCTGTGAATGGGCAGGCTTTATCTGAAACTCTGTAGCTGAAGCCTCTTCAGAAGCAGCAAGACATCCTTTTTTCTCTTCTGTTTCAGGCGATTTTCCTGCACTACTCTTTTTAGTGCTAACCTCTGGAGAATTCTTTTCCAAACTTTCATTTCGTCCATCTGAAAACAGCAAACCATCATCAGCATTTTTTGAATTACTTGATGCACATTTTTTGTTAGTATTTGGAATATTTATGTAATTGTCATCCCCACATAAGAAAGATAAATCCCTACCTTCAGAAGAAGTTTTAACTTCTAACGACTCTGGAGTCACTTCACCTAGTGATTCTGCAGATGTTTCAGAAAGAGGGTTAGGAATAGGTTGCTGCTGCTCAACTTGTGCTTCAGAAGAACCATCAGAAATAGACTGCTGCTGCTGCTCAACCCGTTCTTCTTCAGGACAGGCTTCAAAGAAGCATTCAATATCTTCTCTCTCATCTGTGAAGTCCAGTGGCACAGGAGTGCTGCTCTTTTCCTCTATGTATTTGATTACCTCTCCACAGTCACTATCATGAGAAGAAAGTGAAAGATAAGAATAGAAGTCCCCTTTTCTTAGCTGGATGGGTCTGTGAGAGTGTTCTAACACTTTTTCCTTGATCTGTGCTAATGAAGCTGGAGCAGATGATTCATATTCAGGTTGTGACTTACTTTTCAAAGCTGTTGATGCCATGTCTATTATCTCTCTCACAAAATTGTGTACTGAGCCATCTTCCATGGTTTTTTTATCAAAATCAGCAGATTCACAGTTACAGCACAAGTCAAGAGCATTGGCTGATGAGTTGCATTCTGTTTCACTGGATTTCAAGGCTGCACAGCAATCAGGAAATTTTTCAGTAATGTTTATTCTATGTTGTTGACCACTAGGCAAGGATGGCTGTAAAGCTGTATCTTGTATGCCTACAGAATTAATTTCTGAGGAGGATTCAAGGCAAGGCTTTTTTGCAGGAGAGGAAGCAACAGAGAGATGATCAGGCTGAAGATGACTTTGACATTCTCTTGGAGAATTTCTGGATCCAGCTGAGGACAGAACAGTCTCCTTGCCATCCATACGTGAATCATCTGAACTGTCTGTAAATGCTTCACAGACACCAGACTCATTTTCAGCTTCTCTGACATCGAGTGATGGATGAGTTTTGGGGGCTGCTGCGACTCTAACAAGACCTTCCTTTTGACTGCCAAGAGTATTTTCGACATTGCCATTCTCCATATCATCCACAAGCTGATCCTTCACAACCTGAGAGATGTTTTTCATTGGGTGACTCTTTGTCCCTTTTTCACGATCACATGGTATATTCTTACTATTGCCATTATTTTCTGATATTTTCTGCACTGAACCATTCAATAGTGTTTCAATGCTTAATGTATCTGTGGCTTTTGATGTCTCATTACTAACTTTACTGCGCTGAATTTCATCACTGAGGTTACTTTTTCTTTTCTCCCTTGTCAAGGAAAATTTTGGTCTAATCCAGGTTTGGAGCTCATTTTTTATGTAATCAAGTCCTGAAATTAAATTGCATTCTTCATAAATATCCTCATCAGTTGCTATACTGGAGTCGTCATCTTCATCTTTGATACCTAGCTCTTCCTCAGTTAAGGTAAGGGTGGAACTTGAAAGCAAATCACTATCATCTTCATCATCAGTACAAGCAGAAGTGCAGGAGACATTAACAATCATGCTGACATTGACATCGCTCTCATCAGCTACAGATCTATTAAGATGTTTTCTAAATGATGCATTTGAATCTGGTATTTTATTTCTGTGTAGTACAATGTCTTCAGAGCAGAGAGAAAGATCTTCGCTGCTGCTGAGTTCAGTGAGAGAAGCTGCTGAATCTTCATTGATTGAAGATGCAATATCTAGAGACAGCTGTCCAGTAAAAGACATTTTTTGAGAGCTACTTTGGAGTGTTATATCAGAGATGCTGCGCTTTATTTTTTGATCTGAAGGACTCTGGATATTCTCTAAGCGATTCAAAAGATCTAATGTCCTTTTACTGAGCTCTCCAACAGAATCACTGCTTGCACTTATGTCTCCAGAGCCATGATGACTAAAAAGATCTTCATTGCTTTTGTAGGAAGTCAGCCAGCTCTCCAAAGAGGCACTTCGCTGAAGACCATCTCCACTTTTAAAAATACCAGAGCTGAACAAATCACCTACTACAGACAGAGATTCTAAAGAAGAACTATGAGATAAAGTTGAAACCTGTCTTGTATTCTCTGTAACAGGTAATTTTCTTACGGTTTCTGTAGATTTACAGGAATTGGGATCTGATTCTCCACAGACACTTGCCAGAGTATGATCATGAATAAACCCATCTGGTTGTGACTCTCCAGACTTATGTTCAGATTTACCAGGTATTTTTTCAAAACAAAAGTCATGAAACAAACTACCCTCGGTATGTGTTTTTTCAATCTGCGATTGTTTCATTATAACTGGTAATGTGAATTTGGAGCTTTGAAGATATGAGTAATCATAAAATGTAAACACATCATGTTTTCCTTGCAATTCGTCTAGACAACCAGGGTTAGACATAGTAATGCTGTCCAAATCCTCATCATTTTCACTTCCACAACATGCAGAAGGAGCCAATTGGACATCATCTGAAAGACTAGTATGATCTTCTTCATCTTGCTTTGGTTTTGTTTTTATTACATTATCCACTTGGCTTTCCACATGCCCAATTTCAGGATTACTCTGACTGCTTTCAATATCATTTAGCAAAAAAATTTCTGAATTATTTGTAGTTTCTGTATCACATTCACTCACTATCCCACTCTCACTCTCAGAATGCCTGCTTATGTTTCCACTCTGATACATGCAGTTATATGGTTTTGCCAATGTGGTACCTCCTATTAGATCTGGCAGGGATTTGGTAGATGAAAATGATGAGTCTTTACTGAGACTTTTGTTTAAAATGTTAGACTGCATTACATGGGAGAGTCTGGATGTTTTTTTCAAAAAAGGCATATGGTTTTTTTCTGATAATTCAATATTATGAAGACTATAGACCTGATAGATGTGAGGATTTGGAGGGGAAGTAATGTTGGGGCAATAAAGAGGAATTCCATGATTACTGATACTTTCATCTTCATTCACATCATTATCACCACATTCTTCTGAAGCAGGTTTCTGGTTTAGACCATCCTTGTTGAGCTCCTGATCAGGATCACTTAAGTCTTCGTGAATACTGATAAGCTTATTACTTATGTCAGTTTCATCCCATTCTAGTGCATCTTCACTTGGACCATTTAGATCCATCAAACTGGGATCAATAACATTTAGAGGCTCCTGTAAAAGAAAAAGTCAAAGATTAAAAATATTTACAGCTGTACTTTAAATGTGCTCCCACTAAAATTATGTAAGTTAATGGAAGTAAAGTGCATTTTTGCGACAATGATCACTAATAGGCTTTTAATTTTGTTTCGCCTTGTGTGCTATTAAAATGATCAATTAAAATGAAAGCTATTACATTTTGAAAGATTTCTTAGACTTCTTACTTTTTTCTTCTTATTTGCTGTCAAAACATAATATAGAAATTTTACTTTTCTTTGATATATATTAATTGTGGTTAGTCACTTTATATATAAGTTTTAATTTGGAATCACACTGGAGTGTGCTAGTGAAAAACAAGCTATTATGTTGGATATATGAAAATCTTTTTTAGCCTGCTTAAGTTTAAAATAGTTAAGATGTAAAGGATTTATGAAAGGATTTTTGAAATGCTTATAACAAACTTCTGTGTAGTCAGCCCTAAAACAACAGATCACAAGTCTTGATGAATTTTTGTTAGAAGTTGTATTTATTCTTTCCTTGATAATAAAGGCAGTACAAATGACCAATAAGTAAGACTAATGAATGTATAATATATAATGAATAATATGTTCAGCTGAAAGATCAAGTACTAAACAAGTTTCAAATAATGTCTGCTCTGGTACCTTTCTCTGAAAAGGGACTGATAAATAAGTGTGACAAACTTAATTTTCTTTTTTAAATATTTGTAACTTTCCAGTTATGTTTGTTATTATGACTCAGAACATATGATAACAAGAACTGTTCCTTCTAGAAACATGTGTAGAAGAGGAAGAACACCTTGATGACTTTCTCACTCAGATTTGATTTGTCAAGTGGCCAACAGTACCAAACCATTTTAAGCCCTTGAAAATAAGACTGAAATGGTCCCTGACTTGGGGGTTGAGCACAAATTAATTTCATTTTATTTTTCTATTTCCTGAGAGGCCTCCATATTAGAGAAGGCTTTGCTTTTACAAGGAGTCTTGTAATACAACTGTTGACTAATGTGGAATTGTTTAGTTTAAATCATCTGAACAGCTGAACAGTGATCACTGTATCCAGAAACACAAACACTTCTTCCAAGAAACCTTTCAACTCTGATCTCTTGCTTTCTCTAATTTTCTTTGAGCAAGTGATGTTTTTAAAATGCAGCATTGACATCATGCCAAGCAGCAAGAGCAAGTCCCAGCAAATATAAAGCAGATAAAATGAAGCTGTAGTCCAACGAAGTGCGGTTCTGCACAACTCAGTTACTGACATAGATTCATCAAGACCCAGCCAAGGTTAATTGTGCAGGGAAAGGCACGTACTTCTGACTTCGATTCTCAGCTGGAAACTCTCTTTGAAGTAGGAACTAAAGCTTCACAGCCCTTTTGTGAGCTCAATAGTTAGGACACTGATTTTGGGCTGGGACACTTTGCCAGACTGGGCGTAAGATATATGAACCAAGCTATTCTCTCAGGAGAAGCCCAACCTACATGCTGTTCTTAAAAGAAGCTTTCTTGTCCTGTGTCATTTTGCATAAAACAAATATTAATTTGGTCATAGATAGATGAGGAGAATTTTGTCCTGCAGTGCTGTGTTTGACATGTTTTACCAGCAAGAGACACAGACAGTGCCAAATCTCTGCTCCAGTGCCTATTTAATTATGGATATAGGTGGCATTTTTTCCGTGCAAGAAACAAGGCTATATCATCCCGGTATGTCCAGTAAACAAAAGCTAAAACAATCAAAGGAAATCAGAAACTGGGCAGCTATCCACCATTCAACAGGGTGAAGCAATTATTAACTTACTTGATAAATCAAGACTCTCTCTGTCTCAGATAAATCTGTGTCCTCATGCTTCATTGGGCTTAGCTGTAATGTAGGTCCCTGAGTACTGCAGCTGTGTTAAGATATCACACATAATAATGGACAGAACTGCAGGTGCAAAAGAATTTGTTCATTCTCAGCAGGTTAGGAAGCCTTCCATATTGCGTGAATCTGTCATGACTAATGTTGAAGCTTTGAGTCTCTTTGTGGATCTTCGGACCTACTCTGAAGTTTTTATAGACTACCTTTGCTAGAGTTCTTTTTTTCCCTCATGATACATTGGCTAAAGAAAAATTCCTGTGAAAACACCCATTTGCCAGACAGCTATAGCTATCAGAGCAGTTCTGTACATTGTGGAGTCCAGAAATCTTTATTTGGATTTGCCAGTTTGCGTGTTTTAATAAAAGCTCCTGGTTTGTACTTAGTTGGACTCAGTTCCCCACCTGTACCTGACCCTTAACTAACATTTAAGTAAAATGCAAGAGAATATAATTATTTGAAAACCTGATAGATTAAAAAAGAAATCAGATTCAATGGCTCATTTTCTCTGTGTCATGTTTTACGACTCTGTCATACTCAGCATTAGGAAGACGTTGCTGTGGGAAGTTTCCTAAACTGCTTGATTTTACTGTTTTAAGCTTCTGCCAGCTGCAAGAAGAAATTACTGAAGGCAGGAAATCAGCAGCAGGTTCCAAGGATTTTATGTTCCATAGAATCTGATTCTGTTTCAAAACAAAACATTTGGTCCTCATTGGTCAGGAAGATAACCTTCCCTCTGTAAATCAGCACTTGGCTGCTTGTTTGTTCAGCGAGTCAGATGGACTAAAACAATAAAACATGTAGAGTTGTGACCTCAGCCCATTCATCTTCACTGAGTGCTCCCCACTTCAAAGCCTATTTTTTATTCTTAAAATGCACATGCTTTTCCAAGACCTGGCATATACTCAGAAGTTTTTCAGGCTTAGCTTGATGGCAGGGGATTTTTAAAATTTTTTAAAATTTTTTTTAGATTTTGTTTTGCTTTTTTTTATTTTATTTTATTTTCCTTCTGATTGTTTATACTTGCAAAGACTCTTATGTAGATATGGTCATTTTACTAATATAGCTTTCTCTGTCCAAGGAACTGACTAAATTGATATTAGTGAATTACTGCTGTAGTTATAAACATCATATCCCTTGAAGTACAAATTTAGTGGTTATCAGCTACACTGGCAGCCCTTCCAAAGTACAGGAAAAGTTTTAACTTTGAAACAAACCACTCAGTTTAAGTCATACACGTTTTGTATTTGGCATTTTTAGTACAGGTATATATTTTCCCTATATTATTTTACAAAATTTAGTGAACTGTTCAAACAAGGCAGAGATTGAGGTAGTTTTTGGAAGAGCCACACTATAGCCTCTGGAATAAATCTCTGGAGTGAAGAACAGAAGGTGGTGTCACTCCAGCCTACATTTGCACTGACAGCAGTAGTGAGGTAAAAACCCAGGAATTTTTAGGAACCGTTTTTAACATATCAGAGATCTCTTTTTCAGGCTGCTCAGTGCAGAGGTAGGATGCTGGATTAGAGTTATCATTATAGTAATAAATTATTAGGTCTTGCCAACAGAATGTTTGAAATTCGCCAACCTTATCCTTTATTTGGTGTTATACAGAGGAGGGTACAAATGATAAATGTCAGATAGTGCCAGAGATAAATTCTGTTTGTTCACTTTACTGGGAAAAATGGTGTTGTTTCTTCTTCTGCCTATGTTTTTCATTTGAAAGAACTGTGTAGTATTGTACAGTTCATCTTTTACACAAAGTAGATGAATCTTCTGCCATCTCCAATTGAGAAAGTTTTACTTATGTAAGAGCTGCACCATGTTTTTTATTTTGTTTCAGTTAATTAAGAATATGACTTTCCTAGAAAGTTTGTTCTTACAGACTCAAAAGGAAGTTCTACCTAGCCTGGATCAAGGTATCTGAGTGACTTGGTCCAGTGAAAGGTGTCTATGTCTATGGCAGGGGGATTGGAACTAGATCATCTTTGAGGTCCCTTCTAACCCAAATCATTCTCTGACTGTATGATTCTCTGAGTCTATGATGCCTTCTTGAAATGCAAATACCCACAAAGGAAGGGGTCTATCACAGACAGACTATACTTAAAGAGAATCTTGGAGTGCGCTACAGAACGTCACATTTCAATGGAGTGAGCCCCGTATGCTGACTTTTAAGCCCTGGCTTTGCTGAAGTCTGTGGCAAAACATCACAAAGGTACCATCCTGCCTGGAAAAAAACTTTTTGGATACAGGTTTGTGTAATTGATGGCACTAAATTTCCTGGAATTTAGAAACTTGTTTTTTATATGTGCAAGAATGTGTGAGTAAAAATGTATATTTAATTTTTCTAAAAATGAGTAGTTTTAAAGTAGGTCTGAGTGGTCTCTAACATTATAAAGTCACTTCTCTACATGTAGGGAAGATCTCTAAGATCAGTAAGAAATGGCAAATAGTTTTGATCAAGAAAGTAAAAAAATCCCAATGTAATGAGAATCAAAATATGCACAATATTATGCATATTCCTGGTTTTTTGCATATTACCACTAGATAAACAACACTTCAGAAGCATATACTGTTGCATGAAAAGTTTTAAGTAAGATTAAGTGAATAATCAATTAAATTATAGACTCAGAAGAGGGAAAGGTTAAATTAATTCTAATGTATTTGAAAGTGCTGCTTTAAGGATTTTAGCTATTCCTACTTTGAATCCAGAACGATTTTGATCCAGAAAGCATTCCCATTTCAGTGGGATAACTCTTGTGAGCACAATTAGGTGTGTGCTTAAATCCTTGTAGAGTTGGTGTTTAATGGCTAACCAGTTAATGCCAGTTAATCTGCCAGAAAATGTTAATGGGAAGAAATATTTAAGATATTGTTATTAAGCCAAATAAAGACATTTCCTCAGCCCCAATGCTCTTTAAGAAAAAGTATCAAAATGCAATTTTTCATTTGTTTTCTTTACTAAAACAAGAATAATTTAGCTTTTTTCTGAAGCAAATGATATTAAACAATGATTCTCTGTTTTGGCTTCATTTGCATGTGCTACTCCAGTACAGATACTTTGTGTTGGTGAAACAGGCCTGTAATGTAACCCCTACGTACTATTATATTTTTAAAAGGAATTAACATTAAAAAAAAAAGGCTTTTACAATAATAAATACAAATTCAGTTCTTCCTCCCTCCCTGCAACATATCCTTCAGTCGCTGTGGCCAAATTAATCCAAACCCAACTGCACTTAGGGGCCGGGGAAAAAAGAAAAAGGACAGAAAACCATCCCCCACCTCCAGGAATGTGTGCACATTCAAGGAAGACAAACATGATTTTGTCTTTTGAAAAATGCAAGCATGCCAAGTACTTCTGCTGAGGGAAATAGTCATGTGTACAGCGCCACTTCACCTCTGCCTCACTTAAACTCATTTTCTAAATTGTGTTCCCTATATCATAGTCATCAAAAAAACTATCCCCATTTCCCAACACCAATTTTTAATATGCATAGCATATGCATATGCATAATATTTCCTGTGCATAACACCAAAGTGGCCTACACATTACAATATATTCTCAGACTATATGGAAGCAGCATGCTTTATCACAGATCATGAAAGAAGAAGTATGTATGAACATACATACATGTATGTATGTTCATACATGAACATACATATTTGTTATAATTGCCATTAAGAGCAGGTACACATTTATTTCCTGAGAAAATAAGATCTAAATCTGTGGTAAACTCTTACTGCATTTTACAATTATTATTTCCTCTCTCAATGTCATTACATACTCAATCCTGCACATGCAGAGTTCCTCCTTCTCTTTTAGGGGTCATGTATGCTTAGAGGTAGTGCAGGGTCCTACATGGGTGGTTGTTTGCACAGATTCCTGCAAGGAAGGACACTGGCTTTGCCTCTGCCCTCTGCAGTCACAGATTTCACCTGCAAGGGTCTCAGTATGAGCTGGGAACAACAGAGACTCCACCATTGCTCAGGTCTATATGATGATGTTTGAAGTTCTCTGATAATGCTCAGAAATAACAGTCTAAAGAACCACTATTGTCAGATCTAGGTTTTAAAACAGGTAATTTTCTTTATCATGGTAGCAGCTTTGTGGGCACATCTTAAAATGCAGTGGCATTTTAAGAGGATGCCCAACTGAAAATTATTAACTCCTACTAGCAGGAGAAGTGTTTTAGAAGTCGGGAAATTGTTCATTCTCTAAGCATTCTTCTGCTATTTCTGTGTCACTTGATGATGCTGGGGTCAGTTGTGCCTACATATGAGTCCTATGAGGGTCTTCTAACTCCCTTGGTAAGCTGCCTGCAGTATCAGATGGACAAAAGTGTGAAAGGCTCCAGCGTCTCCATCACACTCCACTCACACATCACACTGGAGTGTATAAGCCAGGCTGAAACAGAAGGTGAGCCATGTCAGCAGAAGGCCTGCAGGAACTAACTTTGATCACAGATCAAGGCAAAAGCAGGGACTCAACAAGTTCAGTCCCTGCTCTGTGTCTGAAGGATCATTGCTAATGACCTACCCATTATCTGTTTTCCACCCTCTACAGAAACATTTGCCTCTTTTTTTTTGCCACCATATCCTTTCTAACATCTATGTTTCTTATTTGCTAAAGAAGGCCTTTAAATGTTACTAGAAAGAACATCTATAACATTTTTATATTGAATAATATTGTCACACAAATAGGTTTACAATCTCAGACCTATATCCCAAGTTGTGTATTTGGGCGCTTTTTTTGTGATGAGAAAACCTGGCTACATGACATATTTTACCAACTGTTGTTTTTACTGCTTTGTAGCTTTCTTTTCATCTGTCAAGAGGTTACATGACAGGATTTTTTGCCCTTGAATGTCATTTCATATCTCACCTTTACTTCAGAGAAATATATGTTTTTCTTTGTTCAAGAATCCATCACAAGCCCTTTATGAAACTCTTAGAAAAACATTCCTGGCTTTATCTAAAACCAAAATGTTTCCATGCACACATAGTTCAGAACAGAGCAAATCCTGGCACTACACCTCAGATACGTTCCCATGCAAGTTGGTGGGAGTTCATCCATGCAAAGTCTCAGAATTTGACCAAAATGGCTTCTTTATAGTTAAGACTATAAAATATCCAGAAAAACCAGGGAATCTGTGGAACATCATATTAATGCCAAATCAATTGCATTCTGCATTTAGATGCTCATAAACAAATTTGTACCAACAAAGCAAAGTGGCACAACAAAATCACTGCTGCTTTCTCTCTGTACAAGTTAAGAGGTCTGCATACTGTTAATAACACTTCCAATTTAGTATCACTTACATTGGAAGTGGTACTCCTTTAACAGTTAAACCAGAAGAACTCAGTTAAACCAGAACAACTCAGTGGATGCTATGAATGGACTCAGTAGATGCAATAGCCATCTCCAATCCACAGCAGGCACATCAGGACACTGAAACCATGGCTTTTTAAAGAGCTTTGTTTCAGCAGAAATGAGGGTTTGTGAAAAACCCTGAAGAGTGAGAATCATCATAGAAACATAGACAGATATAAAGTACAAAAGAGCAGGACATAAGCCCTTGGGAGCATGACCTTAGGAGAAACCTAGAAAGAAAGTTTTCTCATGAAGAGCTGGAATAGAGAGACTTGAATTTCCGAATAAAAAATTCTTCCAGTATACTGGAAAGGGAGACTTTATCTATTATTTATGAATAACAGGACTGCATTAAAAATACCTGTCCTTATCATCAGTTTCTTCTTCTGAATCAGTTGAGAGACCACCAAATTCACGTTATCAATGTGAATGGACTCCCTGTCCCCCTTATTTAAATTTTCAATGCAATTTCTCTGCAGTTTCAGTTCTGGCATTTCCTGAAGTGATTGATTCACCATCTGTAAATTTAAGATATCAGCTTGAGGGGAGTCAATAAGCAAGTATTGTTAAATCAAAGGCTAGAAGAATACTGCATATTATAAGTACTTGCAGAGTCTGCTCACCTATGGATTTCCAAGTGCTAAGTTAAACACCACAGTTGTCATTAAGTGGCAGGGAGTTCTGGCAATGAATCAAGATTACAATGGTAAGCACTTTGAGGCTACAACAGCACAATTGCTCCTTGCCATTACCCAGGCTATATCTAAGAAAAGCTGCTCTTCAAATGTTGCAATATAGAAACACTGGTCTAATCTCCAAATATAAGCAGTCCCTAGGTAGGCAGAGCTCTTTCACCAAGATTATCTCATCTTAGAACTTCCATATTATTTTCTTTTCTCCTTCTCTGGTAAGTGATGATGTTTATACCTCTCCCTATACCCAACAGATGTCAACACAGCTCTGGAGCTGGTTGGAAAAAAAGGATTGGACTTTCCACTCTAAGCTAGTACACTGAATAGGTCCTGTGCAGCATCTCAAGTGCACAGTTTCTTTTGATCACTTGCAAAATAACTTGATACATGTATACTTTGTAGAAATTCACTTGGAAGAAGCCAAAGTAGTGGACAATTATATCTTGCTATTCTGAGGGGGTTATACACGCCTGTCTTAATGTGACAGAGTAAAAAATTACAATGGGGAGTAACTCACTGGTACAAAATCACTATATTGCCATTATTCAACTTTCTTCTCTTACCGGTGAGTTTATTTTAAATGTTCACAGCTTAAACTTGGGCTCAAATCAAAACATAAGTTGAAAATTTCGGTCTCTCCACAATGACTTTTCAGTGCTGGTGAGGCACAAGAAGTCCCATGAATACTACCAGTTTACAAAGTAATAACTGAGGGGCACAGGGCTATTAGTATTTATGTTATCAGTAGAAGTGTTGTTAATACGCAGTATAGAGCTCTAAGTCTTTCATGCAGCTTCTCAGGTTTTTACTGAAACTGTATGTTTGACATGTACTTTTTGTGTAGTGCTTAGAAATTTTGGAACAGTTTGTGGTATATTGTTTCACACTGAAACAATATTCCCCCCCTTTCTAAAAATCAAAATGGACGTTTAAAATAAATTGTCTCTCTGAATTGTTCAGTAAACCAGTAAATCTGCTGAATGATCTGTGACTCCATAAAGTTTAGGAACTCATTTATGTTTGTAGATCAGACACTGCATTTATTCACAAAGTGAATCTCTAAAACTTAGCTTTCATTAGAGCAGTGGGGAGACCCAGTCCTTCTCCCTTCATTCGAGAAGGTGAAGCTCAAGATCATTAACCATGAAACAATGAGGAGGCTTGCTGGGTAAGCACTAGTGTAAAAACAGTTACTCCTCACAAAGGAGGGGAAATTAGCTGGCTGGATAAAAAAGGAAGTGTCAGACGGGAAGACTGAAAGGACTGCAAGTGTAAGTAGATAGTTCTTGCATCATTAATGCAATTTTTTAACATTTAAACGTCACTGATTTCTAAATTTAAATGCACTTAACTGCTATGTGTTAGGGGATATTAAAATGCCATTTAAAAAAAAAATTCTTAAACTTTCCATTTTCACATTTCACCACTTTTAGTCATTCTTCCCACGCATGAAAAAAGTCACTGCCTCTTAGTATTGCATCCTTGTTTACAAAGCTGATGTAAACAGAATATTCTAAAAAGATTCTGTTTGCTCATTGTATTTTACAAAGTCATTATTTTACATTAATACAGGTCTTTTTTATGAATAGAGTCTCTTTTGATTATACTGTTTCACAGAGTAAAGACTTATGATATATCTTTCCTTTCAAAACTTCCTTTGACTCGAACAGTGTTCCCTGAAGCAGCCACATTTTTGGCAGAAATTCCGTTGTATGCTATGCCAAAAGAAATAGAATAAACAAACTGCTTAATGCAGCTGGCTAGGTAATTCACATATTACTGCACACACCAAACATGAAGACCTGGATATGGATTAGAGCTACAACAATGACACAAACATCTTATATGTAAGGAGAATTGAAACTCAGATCATCATTGTTCATGATTTACATTTTATTATTTAATGTATATTATAGTACCTCTGATATAAATGTATGCGCATATTTAAATATTAAGTAGGTGTATTTATTATAATTTCTGTATGTTTTACCGAAAAACTATGCTAGAAATGTCTTGGAAAACTGTTAAGTGGGTACATTTTTGAAAGTTTTCTTCTGGTGAAAGCACACTACCTAAATAGCCACATTACAGCTTTTGGCAACAGCAAAAACCCCTCCAAATACAATGAAAACTCTCTAAGCATATTGCAAAATTTCTTCACTGTACATATAGCATAAGTAGGCCTCCAAATCTGCAAGTTCATGTGCTTTCAAACAGCAAGTCATTTTGGGTGAGATCAACATCCACTCAGCTGAGTCCACCTCCTGCAGTGGTTGGTAGTGAATGTTTATGGAAAAGTTAGAAAACCCTCAAAGACATAGAAGGGTATAGAAGCTGCCCTCCCAAATTTGAGAAGTCAACCTGTGGGAACTTTCAGAGTTGGAATTTAATAAGCAATAATTGATGTCTCCTCCATTAATTTGTCTGATTACTTACTGAAGTAATTTGTATTTTTGCTATCCTCCACATCCTGTAGGAACAAATTTAATTTTTATTATGCACTCCATGAAAATAATATTCCATTTTGATTGTTTAAATCTCCTGCCTGATAATTTTATTGGGTACCTTTTCCTTTGTGTGTTAAGAAAAAAGAGTAAATAATTGTACCTTAGTTATTTTCATTTATTTTTAAAATAGTTTTTAATTGTATTCCTGTCTGCTTAGAGCTGATGCAGCTCCTAGAATATCCTATAATAGTGAACAATGAGATACTGACTACGCATATACTTCCTGAAGATCCTGCAAATATATATCCATAGTGGCATGAGTATTGTGGCCTTATCATCCAATATGGAAGGCCCTTGTAAGATGGAAAAACTGCAGTCCAACCTACCAGAAAATAAGGTTTTTTCCTCTTTTTCTAAAAGCTATTTTGTTTGAGAACTCTTGAAAAAAAAAAGATCTGAAGAACAGCCTCAATTACACTCATATACTGTTCCTTGGAGAACTGGATTCATTAGGCATGCAGAGCAACAAGTCATTAAATGAACTAAAAAATCACAAGTTTCTGACTTTCATATTTCCCTTAACTGTAATTTTTGAAACAACCCTGGCCTGAGTCATGAACTTATGATTAGTGGATATTAGGCATCTAAATAAAACACTGACTTCATCCTGTAATTTGAACACAATGCATTGCAATGACAGTCAGTGTCTGCTGAGCACTATTAAATATCTGACCCCATACTTAAGTGCCTAAATAGGAAGTGGGTTCCTTTGAAGACCTCTGTCCTTGAAAATTAAAGCCTAACCATTTTAGCTTTTATTTTTTAATGAGGTATTTCTGCTGTTTAAATGGTGTTTGATAGTTCTCTCAGCATCGACATGCTTTGTTTGAAACATCATATTTCCAGTTTCTGAGTATTACTTATTTTCTCATGAAAGCTGATTATTCCTGAGAATTTGTCTGGTTTGGCTGGGGTATGAGTTTGAACTTCCCATCATTTTACAAAGCCGTGGCAAAACATGATATCTGCCAGAGCAAGGGAAACGGTGGAATAATACAGCAGATTGGTGAAATGCAGGGAGTATTTCACCCTTGGATTGAAATTGAAACCCTTATACTTTTAGTTGTGACAGAAAGATTTGCACTCTCTGAGGATGGAGTAGAGCCCTCTATTGAAAAACTTAAATATATTTCTTCTTTTGTTTCTATTCACTCTAAAAACCTACCGTTACAGGTAATGACTCAGGAGACTCTCTCAAGAATATAACAAAACGTTTATCTGAATATTGACTGAAGTTGACTAGATCTGCAATTTTCTTACTAAGATCTGCTCAACAACAAGGGTTTTACTAGCTGTTTTTAATCAGATCATCCAGACTGTGCACTGACGGTATTGTCATACAGTATATGGAAAGAGGTCCAATATCAAAACAAAATCATAAGTCATTAAATAATTTGTAATGCCTAGGTCATCTAATGGGTGTTTAGCACTTTACAATAGGTAGTGTGCCCTTCTCATCCAATTAAGTTAACATCTCTCAGTACTTGGCTGTGCTAGACACTCCTGATGAACTTCTAAATTTTATGCAAGATTTTTATCTAGGACTCACCTTGCAAAATGATGGCTTGTGATGAAATAAGAAATTTTTAGAAACCAAATTTTGTTTCGTGAAGCTATCTAGCAAATAACTGAACAATGACAGATTCATTTTTTACCCCTGAAACAAAGGGGTTTGTGTGTGTTTTTAAGCTTAGAACAAGTGTCAATATTGCATCAGTGACATAAATATAGAGAAGTGGAGACACCATGCCTAATATTATGAAAAACTGTTTTCTTTCCCAGAAAGCATCAGAAACAGATAAATTGAGTAAAAGACTAAAGATACCAAATCAGAAGCAATATAGTATACTTTTTGTTTTTCCAAATGCATTATAAAGAAGGAAACCAGGAGGTTGTCGGGTAAAAATCCTGAACAGCCATTTAAGCAGCCTCTTTACCTCCTAAGAAATAAGCTTGTGGAAAGAAGTGCCTTTCTTTTTTTTTCTTTTTCTTTTTTTTTCAAGTGAGCTGTCTCACCATTGCAGATTTTCCCAAGTCCTTGCAACTCTAATTAAAATGTGGTAATTGGTTATGTTACCTCAATTACCATGATGCATGGACATTGATACAAAGCGACACCAATTGAATCCCTTGGGTGTTATACCCCAAGGCCATCCCATTTATTGTGGCCTTATTATTTTCAATTATGTGGCTGGATGTACAGCATACTTTCAAGCCAATATGGATGAGGGTTCTGCTGGACTTTCAGTGTAATGTACACATAAGATGACTCAGAAGAAGTAGAGGAATAATTTTTGCTTTTCATGAGGTATAGTAGTGAACTTGGTGATCAGACAAATGAATATTTCAGACATTTTCAGGACAATGTGAGAATTAGGGCACCTTAACCCAAATTGCCTTAGCTCAAAATCTCCATTTTAAATGCATGAGTAATACTGTCCCTTCAATAATTAGCCCTCTCTGTTGAATAAGAAAAGAAATTGTCTGCTCCATAAAACAGGTATGTTTCTTATTCAATGAATGAGCATTCTGGAGAAAAAGTAGCTTCTCCACTCACCAAACAGGCAGAAATATTGAGTTGCAGCTAAAGTAGGATCCATTAGAAACTACAGTTTTATTCTCTCGCTCCCTGTCCCGAAATAGTGAATTTCCATGGTCACTTCATTGTAGCTTTGTAGCATTGTAGCTTTCTATACAGAGACATACCTGATCTAGGCAAGACATACACAAATTGGAATCCTCTGTAGCAGCTAGATTAATCTGTTGAGGTTAAACACATAATTTGCATTGGGTATACCACTGGCTGAGCAAAAATATCTGAATTTAAAAAATTGCAGAAAACTGCTGAGCAAAAATATCTGAATTTAAAAAATTGCAGAAAACAACTTTACATATTCTCACTTTTACTTAATTTATGGGTACAAATATGGCTGAGTCTGTCCCAAAACCATTCTTTAACTTTTCAGTCTTTCAAATAGACTGTACCGTCTAAAGGAAAGTGCATAGTGAGTTAAAGCTTCTCCAGCTGTTGAGCAAGAATTTTAGATGGCAATTTTGAGTTTAGTTAAATGAAGATTGTTGCAATTGCTATTGCAATTGCCAGGCAGTATCCTTTTTTCCTTTAAGATGATTGCTAGCAGGGTCTTGTTAGACAAGCTATAAGGCATCTGTGTAATCCTGAAGTTAAAATTAAGGTGATATATATCAGCAAAATATGGAATGATAAATCTGGATGAAAATAATTTACTAGAAAAAAAACCAAACCAAACAAAAAATAAACCACCAAAACAAACAGATGGGGGAGATAAAAACCTCTTTTGCTAAAACAAATTAGGACTGCTTCCAGTTTCCTGAGGTTTTTTTCATTTTATGAATACCTCATTCTATATAGCTAGATTAACCTACTGAATCTAATCATATTTTGTCATTCTGGAGTGATTCTTATTGATAATTTCATGTTCTAGATAGAACTTTTTGTTTATGAGAAGGACAGGTTTTACCCAAATGTAGGTGCATGAAGTACATGACAATAACTTGTTATTTGTAAACTTATGGTGCCCACTATTGCAAAAGGTGAGCAAAATTAAAAATTGCTGAAGACCATAAATGAAGACAATTCAAAAGAAACATGAAAGTTTTCTGTGGTTAATACCAGCGTACCTTTGTAATGTTTTAAGTGGCCCAGATAAGTGACTGAATATAAAAAGGGGCAGAAAGAGGACAAAGGAAGATCCCAGTACACAGTTAGAAAACAGCAGAAGATGAAAGTGACTCTTGCACTGAGGCTATACAATCATCTGGGGTATCCTATTTACTGTCAGCAAGTCAGATGCCATGAATGAGTCAGATGCCATCAGGCTATAAAAACATCTCATTTGTTTTCATAAATTACAGTATTTTGTGAGCAACCACAAAGACAGACTTGTTACCAAGGGATACAGTTTGTGTGCCAACACTGGCACACCATCAAAAACAGAGAGATACGGTAGCAGAAGAAATGGTTCTGGTACCTACCCAAGAAATGACTGCACAGGAGCTGAGTGAATAGGAAGATTAGAACATGTCAACTCAGGCAAGGAAAGTCAAAGAAACATGAATCCTGCAGTGGCCAGAGCATATTTAAATGTTGAGAATATGGATAGTTTTATCAGCAAGAGAAACTTGTAGATACTGGCATACTTAAAGGAAGCATTTTTATAAAGCAGCCTAAGACGAGAGTTCCAAAACAAAACATCCCGGAGTGAAAATTAGATGAGCATCATGATATCTCTAAATGGCTGCTATTTCTCAGCAGAAAGAATGATACACACCTCAGCCAGTGAAAGTCAGCTCAGCCCAGTAAATAACTCCAGACTACCTCAGGCAAGGTGGGAACAAAGCAGCGGGTACCTTGTGAAGTTCCAAGGCTCCAGATAATCTCCAGAAATGAGATTCTGTACTCATATCCTCACCATGCCTCAACTCCTGATCAATTGCAGTCCCAAACAGAGACACAAAACTTCACTCCTGCTGCACAAGCAGCACCAAGGTCTAATTAGCTCTTAACAGTTTATTTAGAGCAACTGCTTCCATACAGCAACTGCACGCACAATAGAGGACAGTGTGTGTTCATTACAGTAACTTGGACCTCTGTCAGCACTCTCTAATATATCTCACAAATGCAACTTTTTTCTCTTCCAAGTCAAACATTTGCTAAAAAAAAATAAAAAAATAACTGCTGATTTGTGGTACTTTACCTTTAAGATAACACAGTTGGAATGCAGTTCACTCCCTCTTGGGCTGTTACAGACCCAACAATACTCAGCCTCTAACAAAAAAAAATCAGGATTCTGAGAGCTGTTTTTTGGTTTGGTTGTGGCCTAAGTACTGCATATACTTATTTCTTATATATATACTTATGCATAGTCAAGATTTTTTTCCTTTGCTTTTGTTGACTGTTCTTCCTACTGCTGGTCAGATCATTAAACATTTTGTGTAGCGCTAACCAAATTTATTAGAGCTATTGCTACAACACATTAGTAATAAGACTAAAAATATTTCTAAAATGGAACTATCACAAAAACCAGCATTTCTCAAGAGAATTAAAAATCTCTGCTACTGTATTTTCTTTCTTTATCAATCTTTTCTGTTCCTCAGTCTCATATTTATCTTCTAACCCATTCACTTGCCCAGCCTATTTCATTGATGAATTCTTTTACTTCTGTTCTCATTCCTTGCTCTCCCAGACTCATTACCCTCAAAACTCTCTGCAACTATTGAGATGGCATTAGTCTTCTCTTATTTCTGGACTTTCCTCTCAATTAAATGTAATGTATTATTTCAAACTCCTACCTACGATTTCCATAAAGCTTCCTTCTGGATCCGCAGTAATTCTATTTTTCCCTTTAATTCCACTGAAATTTCTGTAACATTTTCTCACAAACTCAATTATCTTCACTTTTTACACTGCCAGTTCACTTATAAAACCAATGCTAACACTACATCCGCTTTTCAGGAATGAGTTCTTCCCATGCTGCCTCATACATAGCCCCTTCTGACTTGTTCTAACAGTCTGTCCAAACTTCTTCCTTCATCAAGTCCCATTTCTATGTCAATACCTAAAGCAAAAGAGTCAATTAAACAAACTGGCAGAGGAGCATTCCTATGTTATAAATTTTGAAAAAGGCAGGCAAGCAACATTATTATAACCTTCACCAGTTCACTCATCCACAGCATCCTTCTCACTAACTCACCATTTCTTGGGCTGGTTAGACTAATAGTATTTTCACTCAGGAACTGCTGGTGTTTCTAAAAAACGCCTTATGTATCTTCATACTGTAGGACCCTAACTGAATCAGAGAATTATAGCTTCTGTTATTTTTGTAAAGGAACTTTAAAAAAAAGAAGTCAAAAGTAGTATTTCACTGTTAGTCAGATAATTGCTAAGAAGGATGTGTCAAGATTTTTTTCCTTTGCTTTTGTTGCATAAAACCTAAAAAATACATCACTTGTTCCCAAATCTCATCAAGACTCTTCAGTATATGAACTATATAGGATTATCATTGCTGTCAATGTAGCTGCAGTATACAGACTTCAGCAGTGTGATAGTTGCACAAAACATGCTGAGCCAATTCATCCGTTACAGTCAATGGTGTTACAGTAGGGATTATTTTATTCCCCCTGCTTTGTAATATAGTTTTATGCTGTAGAAAACCAATCTAATTCATGCCACTTAATGGATGGTTTAAGCAGAGTGCTATTTTGCCTCTTAGGAATCATTTGCCTGAGATAAAAAGCAAATTACTACATTTTACTTACATTCAAATAACAGAGGATTGTATATTAATCACATACCCATGGCATTCTATGTGAAATACATATCTACTGCTGGGATGCTAATTAAAACCAGTCTTAGTTACACAGGAAATTCTTTTTATAAAATATACTTACAATCAGTGAAATATGTCTCTGGGCCCAGTTCTGTTAGGTACTGAGCAACTTAGCACCAGGAGGTTTTTTTACAGGGTGGGATCAGATATGATTAGATTTAATATCCAGCAAATACAATATGTATATGTGAGCTTATATTATTAAACAATGTTGTCCATACAATACTGTGTGAAAAACTGAAGATTCACTTGTAGACAGTATAGACTAGGAATGGCATCTCTGTCAGAAGAAAACAGTCAGAGATGGATATGTTTTTCTTGTGGTGAAAAAGTGTTTTGTGAAGAATGAAATCCCACAAGACCTTTTTAAAGCAAGCATCACTCACCGAGTCTTTTCCCGATCGTTTCTGCAGCCTGGTTTGCCAGTGGACAGCTTGCATGACAATGGCTTCCCACCTTCTCTCAAGGTTTACAATTATCAACTGCATGGACTGGTGGTCTGCATTCAGGTTGCAGGTCTCCTGATCATCCAGGAGGTGCTGGCATAATCGCAGCACAGAGGCTACCCCACGGCGCCTCTGCTTGATCTCAGAGCATAGAGACTGAAGGATAGACAAACAGCAGATGTCAGCATGGAATACTTTGCAAATTGAAACATTAATTATTATCTCATATTTGTTGCTGCCCAATCTCTGTCTTGCAAGATTTTTTTTTCATAAATTCCCATACTTGTGTCAAAGCTTAGTGTTTTATTTTCAGACAAATACAGCCTTAACCTTAATAGCACAGACAGACTAACACTACGTTCAGTCTTCTTCAAACAAATGCCATACATAGCTAACTGTCTCTATAATGCTGAAAGTTTTATGGTGTAGACACGTTTATTCTTCCTTTCTTTTTCATTCAACTGGGACACATCTGAAATGAGTTACTCTGACAGTAATCAGCTTCAGAAATTCTACAGAAAAATAAGAGGGAAAAATTGTAGTCATGCAATGAGAATATGTATATTTTTAGAAAAAACAATAGAAATTATGGGTCAAATGCGCCCTGTCACAGAAGAAACATTACAGAAGGAGAAAATTCAGTATAAAATTGTTTACAGATGTTTTTTGTCATCATAAAATATTTTCAGGGTACTTCCATATTCAAGTAAATGTAGGTAAACTATGACAATTGTATCATGCCTGAAAAGGAGTAATTCACTGCATTTATTTCATATACTGATTCCAGTGCTACTGAGAATGCAGTCTGATGTAAACTGGACGATCGGAGACAATCGCTAAGCCCTAATATTGAAACTTGATGGGAGCCAGGATATGTTGAGTTCTCCACCCAGGATATAGGGTTCTCCACCAAAACCCTAAGAAACTGTACTGAGAATCTTGTTGAGCAGCAGAATAAATAATGCATCCTATATGCCAGAACTAGAGCGAGGTCTACCACCCGGAAGCAGTTAATGGCATGGGGTGCTTCCAAGCATGGTTTTATCCATGATTATACTCTACTGTCACTGAACATCAAACAAGGATTTTTTTAACTCACAATAAATTTTAATAATAACACCTATGAAGCTGGGGTACAGAAGTCAGAAATGCATGTGAGGATCACTGCGTCAGCCCAGGTTCTGAGATCCTTTACTTTTACAACATTGCACGGCTCAAGTATTCAATAATTACCATAGGGCTGAATTTAGCAGGACTGTGCTCTACACATGGGAGCTTTCCAGATAATTTAAATTGGCACTTGCCAACATCTGTTTCCCTCTGTGGGACACCACAGATGAAAGTGCATGACCCCATGAGAAAATTTGAACTATCATCTTTTTTGAAGACAGGGTGTTTGCCTCTAAACTTCCAGTTAATGATAAGAAGCAAACAAAAAAAGCCACTACATGTCTCAAAGCTGTTCAGAAGCATTAACTGATAAAAAACAGGATCACCTTTCTTAATTTATTAGCAAAACAAAAACATTCTATAGAAAAGTGAATTCCAGTTCCAGTTTTTGTGTCACTGTTTCTTTAAAAATTGAAATTTATAATTGGAAATGTCATAACTCAAAGCAGTATTTTGCTGCTGTTCTTGATCAATAATATTAAGCTGAAAATGTGAACCAAAATATTTGTATATGTATCTAAAAATATGTATCTTTTCTTTTCTTATGGATAGTGTGCAAAAGACAGAGACTTCTTTTAAAGCCTTCAAGAGAAATTATGATTAAACTCACAAACATAGCTGAATTACTAATCTACTTTCACTAGCACAATTGGGCCATCCTAACAGATTGCTTATTAATCAACAAGGGTAAACAAGGCAATGCAATCTCATTTAAAGCAGAAGTTTTAATGCCTAAAAGTATTTGTGTTCAAAATGTTATTCCCGATAAGCCTTCATTAGAAGACATCTTAAAATGATTAAGTACATTTCACTGTAAAGTACACTGAGTAGTACAGAAGCAGGTGGACATTTCATACAGATGTTCCACTTATTGATATAATGCATTCTATAGCTATTTAAATTACCCTAACTCTATAATAGCTAGAATTCTATTACTTCTGTAATGAGAGAACACTGTACCTTTAATATTTCTGAATTTTAAATAAGGTGAATGACAAATTCCCAAACCACTATTTATGGCAAAATATGACCAGGAATTTTATTATTCAATTTATACCAGAGCTGCATTTTCACTTGCGTTTCCTGAACTTGCCCTTATTTATTTTCCTAGGGTTCATTACTAGTTTCCGTCGTAGTTCTTGATGTAACCACCACGTCTGGCACATTTCCTTTCTGATGCTGTTCATTAGATTAATGTCAGATCAGGAAAAATACAACCCAACCAAACTGGACCAAAAAGTCTATCTAAAGTCAGGTTTCTCATTTTACATTTTTTAACAGCTAGGCAATTCAGGTTTTTTTGGAAGTGATGGTGAGTTATATACTGATCACAGCCAAAATTATGTAGGTCTGCATTAACTTCATAGAAGTCAATATAGCTCAGAATCTGGTCCCATAACATTAATTTACCTTGATCTATCTGATTAAGTCATCCCTTATAAATATTGGTCTTTTCTGATACTATGCCTTTTAACATGATGAGGTAAGGAGAATTGCATTCATAAGCCATTATAGGGGACTTTAAGTGAGGCCTTTACATTGTGTTATCTGAAAGCAGAGCTACAGCATCCAAGTCATTTCTAATTTATATCAATTTTACACCAGCATAATAACAGTAGCTTTACTGAAGCTATTTCTGATTTACATGGCTGTGACAGTACAATTAGGCCTATGGCACTTTTGTTTCAATTTTATTACATGATATTATGGTTAATATTAAACAGGAGAAGAATGAAGTGCTTGTATCTAAGAGAGTATTGAAATAGTTGGCTATAGAAACAATACTTTAAAACCCAGAGAACTTTATCATGTAAAGACATCTTTAAGCCCTATATAATAGCACTAGCAATAATGAATTTAAGCAGTATTAGGGTCTTGTATTCAGTGTCCTAAAGGGACACAATAATTGCCTATAGCCCATGACATGATATATATGCACTGTGCTGTTGTATATCCATCCAGGTTTTGCTATTGTTAAAATGACATTCTTGTATAAAAACCTGTCAATACAGTAATTGCACATGCAAAGTATTCTTCCAGGATAACAGTTACTTTAATTATTTTCCAGGTACATTCTACATTGTGAATGTAGAAGCTATAATTCATGTTTGATAAAAGTAAATTAATTTAAAAATTTGATGAGTAAGGAAATATGATGAGTATCTCTATTGAGCCTTGGGCCTTATGATTTACAGCTGCTATAGTAAGCTACTGGGCACTTGAAGCTTCCGAAACTTAGGATGTGATCTAATTGTACATTGAAGTGCATCACTAAGGCTCACTTAGTCTTCTGTGTGTGCAGAAGATTCGCTGAAGTGTAGATTAAGAGGTCAGACACTTTAAATTTTGTCCCCTCATACTATCATGTGTCCATTGAGCTGTGGTAAACGTAAACACAATCCAAATCTTTGCAAATGTGGGAGAAACATATTCACTTAAGCCATTTGCAGCAAGACCTAAATAAATGTATTTGACTTTTTTTGCTGCAGGTTAAGGGGATACACAGTAACTGCAACTGCTGTGAAGTTGACTTTGTGTCTGAGTCATTTGCTTCATACCAGATACCCTGATAACATTGAGGTGTTAGTTGTTAGAATTTTTTTATGGTCATGGCTTCCCATACTGAGGATTCCTGTCCATGCTGCTAGAATCTTGGAAGGTTTTACTTCCCCCTGCCCACTCCTATTTTCAGTGCTTTGAAGTTATCACCCGCATAGCTAAAAAGGGCTAGCTGAAACTACTTTCACAGCTTGTTAATACCATGACTTAAATCACCTGGAAAACCCCTGCTGAGTCAAATGACATCAAACACTCCTTCCAAGCCAAGGGCTAATGGCACTGTCTATGGGGATGGAAGTGGCCATGATCTGAATAGAAGGTGCTTGGCTTAGCTGTGTGACTCCTAAGTGAATGGCACATGACCAGAAACATGTCTGCAGCTTTAGGCAGTGCCAGAGAATATGAGAGGCACAGAAAGGTGGGAAGTTGAGGAATGTTATAGCTCCTCAAGCCTGTCAGTCTCCTCAGCCTTCCTGCACCATATCAGCAGCTGAGCTGTGCTGCACCGCCTGCTCTTCACTGACTGAAAGACCTGTATGGGAAGTCAGCTTTCTCACACAACATGGAAGATGAGTAGGTCACTGAAACATGTTACATCAAGAATCTTGACCAGGTGCTATATTAACTATTTAAGATTTTTGATTAATTCAGTGGGACTAATCATACTTTAAAGTAGTTTAAAAGTCATTGTAAAATTAGTTGAGTTGCATTAAATCCACATAATCCACACATTCACCACAGAGATTTTTGAGATGTTTTCACAGCCTCATTTATAACATATTGTTTCGAGAATTCATTTTTATAGGATCTGAAGTTTCTTGTTTTCACTCTACAACATGGACTAAACATGTAGGGACATCCCTACATGTTCATGTAGGGATGGCCAGAGTTTTGAAAGTAGTTGGACAATGACAAACAGTAATTTAAACAGATGGATTTTCTTTGTGCTTTCAGGTCCAGAAGAAATGCCAAGGTATACTAAGTGCTATTTCTGGGCTTCTGTGTATGCATGGGCAATACAGCCTGTTTTTAGGAACACAAAAGAAGCTCAGCTGCAGACAAATGACCAGATCTAAGAGGAAGTGTCTGTCTAACCTTGGTCTGTTAAAGGATTACTCTTCCTCCTTTTTTTTTTGTTGCATAATGTGGGTATGTAAGGGAGGGAATGATACACTTCTGATTGCACCGGTTGTTCTTTGGTGGAAGATGGATCTGCTGTTCTTTAGTACAACAATCACATGCAGAAATTAAGGCAGGATCTGAGAATGGAAGTCACCCTTCTGTGTACACCAATCAAACTACACCTCTTAGAATTTATTTGCCTTTTTATGCCTGATTTTTTGATAGGGCAGCATTTCAGTTTCTAAAAGGGATAATGTAAAACTTTTAAGTATCACAACTAACAGAAATAATACATTGATAAAAAGAAACAAGAAACAGGAAAACAGGAAAAATAAAAGAGGAAATGCTTGCAAAGTTTGGGTACAATGTAATTTTCAGTGTTGTCTGTGAAATGGTAATGCCTGTTGGAACTTCTCAGGGTAATGCATTCTTGCAGGACAGATGGTGAAAAGAAGAATTTTGGGTTCTGAATGAAAAAGAAAATCAGCAATTTCTCAAAAATATTAATAGGAGAGTAATTTCTTAAAATAAAAAAGCTAAATGACAAAGACAGACAATGAATGATTACGTGTCATTGTTTAGAAAAATACTGCCAAACCTGTGTGCTTTTGCTGATTTCAAGGTTAAAAGAATATGTCACCTAATATGGGAAATCTACTCAGTTGCATACTGTGTGACTTAATCTATATTGAAGCTAAATATTCTATAAGTATGCAGTGAAGTGCAAAAAACAGCAATTGAAAAATGACATGATTAAATGGCACAACATGCAATCATTTGCTCTCAATTATATCAATGTATCTTCTTCATTTCAAGGACGCAGGCAGAAATATTGTTTTTTAAATGCCTCTATTAAATTGGGCACCAATAATAAAATAGATGAGAGCCCTAATAAGCTCATTTGCGTAACATATATCACACACCACAAAACTATTCTCTCCAAACGGGTTTGTTCATAGATCTGTCTCCCAGTTGTCACCAGTCTTGGCTATATTAAAAGATTTTAAAGGCACAAAGCTTGCAGACCATTCAGTGAAAAACCTTTGTACTTAACCCTTGAGAGAAATTTAATGCTAATTATGGAAAAAGCATTGATATAATATCTTTCCTGTCACATTTTATTATGATGACAGTCACAACAGAATCTGGGAATGACATTTTAGAAATATCATCTAATTGCAAGTCAGAAATACAGAATGACAGTTTAAAGTAGAATATCACTTCTTTCAAAATAGTGAACTGATTCTCTTCATTTAAAAGCCCTACTTTTAATAGTATTACAACCACTAAATTGCTACACTGATCATATCTCTGTAACTCACTGCTTAGCAAAGTGTTATGATATTTCTCTCTTAGAAGAGAACTGTGTCTCTTTCTAGACATATTAAAAATGACAATGAACTAGAAGGAAAAAAGACTTCATTTTTGCACCAGCTTTAAGAATGTACATAGGGGTTTGCATTCTACATATAAGCAAGTATTTAATGAATTCTTTCTATTAGCTTTAAAAAGTTACATGGGTATCTCTACTTATTTGAATAAATAATTGATTTATTATTATATGTATTATTAATATAATATATTATTTACATGTTATATTATTATTATTATTAAATTCATTAACTAGGTAAATATATTTGTATTAAGTAAAATATTTACTTTTAAATAGCATTCCCATTTTTCTCTAGAAGTAAAATATATGCATTAAAAACAGTCACAATTCAGATTAGATGGTTCGGGACCCATTCCATAAAAGCTATTATTATATCTGTATGGCATTCTTTAACTTCTTTGTTCTATTCCTTATGCCCGTTTAAGTACCTCAAAATATTTGTTTGCAAGAATACTATTCAATGGCCCGTTATTTAGCTCATACTCCCATGTAACTAGTAATATGTAATATACTCCTCTTCATAAATTAAAAACACTATTAAAATTCCAGACGTATAAAACAATATGAAGATTAAGTTACTATAAAAGAAACTATAATAGCTTACAGATTGCTTGTATCATTACAAAAGCACTGGTATCTATTACAGTGTCTCCCTGGAATAAAGAATGCACTTTTGGCAATAATCTGTTAAAAAAAGTGCCCATTATTGTTAAGATGCTCCTATCTTAACTCTAAACTAGTGTGCAATTACAGGAAGATAACTTTTAAAAATAAAAGTAAAATGGTGTTGGATGAAAATGAGTCTTCCCTACTGAAATACAACATATGTTTTCCAATCCTTATTTTTCTCGTGTTTCATACAGGGAATTAGTTCATTTTCAAACTGAAGTATTTTAGAGCTATATACTACACACTTTGAAGTTGGGGTTAACTTGGTTCCAGGGAATAAGCCAAGCTACTCAGATAGAGGAGCCAGAGGGGATGGCAGGAGGATCCTTTTTTCTTGTCTAGAATAGTGTTTATAAATGTCTTTGGTTCGTGTCCTCTTCTCATTTAATTTGAGAAATTATCTTTCCAGTGAAAAAGATTCAAAGGAGAAATATTGCAGGAAGTGCCACAATTTTCCAGGGTTTCTTTTTTTGTCCCTGGACAGACAGGTAGGATAAACATCAGTGTTGTGTTTTTCTTTTGTAGTGAATCCTGAACCACACTGATCAAAAATATGTTTGCCTATACTGAACATTATAAATTTAAAATTTTTGTTAGATCACCACACTGAGTAGAGTTTCAAATGAAATGTGTAGAAATTCAAGACAGTAAACAAATCCAGGTACAGGTGGACACTTTTTTAAAAAATCATGTAAGGCGTCATTTAGGTTCAACTTTACTTCCAGTCTTTGAAATTCACTTAGAATTACATCCTAAAAGAAATCAAGACATTTCTCCACACAGATCACATATTAGATGCCAATAAACCCCCTCCAATTGCCTAAAAACCTTAGGTATGAATTTCAGGCATTTCTAGTGAAGAGTTAAAACTGTTAAAACTTTGTATGCCACCTTGGACCTATATTGGGCTTTAAAGGAAAAACTTTCTTGCATGGGTGTACATCAATACCTGTAACTCTCAGGCTGAGAGTAATATTGTACTTCCACCCTTTCTTAATCTAGCTCCCTCAGAGGTGGTAGACACGTATTTTTTTCTGTCCTTGTGCAATGGGCCTGGTATATTCCAAAATATAGTAAGAGCTTAGACCCTATTCTAAATTACAGAAAAAACATGTCCTGCAGTGTATAGGTATTACCTTTTTTATGGGAAAGCAGCAAACATAAAATAGCTTAGACTATTATTTTGGAGACTTCAGAACAGGAAAGGGAAAATAAACACATGTAATAAGTAAGGAAAAAGATATTTCCTTTGGCTTTTTTCTTATGTCTATGAAGTAAACTTTGCCTGGATACAAAAACATAGATGTTGAGCTGTGCCAAGGTAAACTGAGGAAAATAAATTGTAATGTTTTCATGTCTATCTGTATATGCACAAGGACAACAAACAGGCTTTTCCAGAAATTGTGTGAATTTTATTTCCAAAAAGCAGTGCATCCTCAGAATGGATCTACATTCTTTTGCCTTACCTTAAGCATAAATATACAGACAGTTTTTGGTTTCAGTTCAAGACAAAACTAGAAGTCCCCAACAAGAGAAGCTACTTAGAGCAGAATCAACCAGAGCCAGGCTGCACTGTGATGAGGTACATTAACCCCTCTCAGATGTAGGGTAGCTACCTCAGTACCTAACTTTGTAAATAAGATTAAGGCAAGTGATCACATCGACTAGGGAAGGAGTTGTCCCCCTCTATTCGACACTATCATCTCAAGTCCTGTGTCCAGTTCTGGTCCCCTCACTCCAAGAAAGACATTGGGGTGCAGGAGCATGTCCAAAGAAGGGCAACAGAGCTGGTGAAAGGTCTGAAAGGCAAATCATATGAAGAGTGGCCAAAGGAGCTGGATTTGTTCAGCCTGAAGGAAAGCAGGCTCAGGGTATCACTCTCTATGACTACCTGAAAGGAACTTAGTGCCATGGTTTACTTGACATGGCGGTATTCAGTCAAAGGTTGGACTTGATGGCCTTGGAGGCCTTTTCTAAAATTCATGATTCTATGATTCTATGATTCTATAAATATGTTAAGTTTTAAATTAATACTAACTTGCCTCTTGTACAAGTTAGACAGACATGACTGACATACACAGTTTAGTCCCAGGACTATGAGAAGGCTTGAATTTAGAGGGAAGGACAGAAGCAGGTGATTTGGTGAACGGCAGTCAAAAAGCTAAGCGTTATCAGAAACCAAATGTCTGGCTACAGTGACTGTCTGTGATGATCTTAGAGACTCAGAGGTACTCACAGTATTGCGCCTTAAAGTGCCATTTTTCCACTGCCTGGACAATAAGACTGGGGTGAGAAGACCAGACAGGATGAAAGCAAAGGGCCAATGAAAGAGGCCTTCACTTCTTCCTTCACTAATGCTTAGAATATAATGAGGTTCCTCTTATTATGACCAAAACATGAAAATAAGCATCAATGTGATAAAAGGAAAGATGGTTCTATAAGAATGACATTGCACCATCAGCTATTGACAAAATGCACAGAAGATCTGTCTGATTAGGAGCCAGGCCTTCAGTTTTATTCTGAGGCAAGGAAATGCAGCTCTTCCCTAAGAGAACAGTAAAGGAGCCATGCTTCAAAAGACAGGAATCCACATAATATATTTTTCCCCCACTGACTTTATGCAGCAATCATAATCTAAGCCACTCTGCTGTCCCTAGAAATATGGTACCAGTCTACAAATCCCATTTCTGACTGACATGTCATATTTGTGATACATCATTTACCTAATAAGGACTGCAATAAACACTAAGGAATGTATACTGAGGGCCTGTTCTTTTACACTTATATTATTACTCATACTAAATTACACTTTACCCTGCTAGCAATTCTACTAAAATCAATAGATGTCCTGGCAGTATGAAATTATTTTCAGTGTAAGTAAAGGTACTAATACAGTCCATAATAATACTCCCTATTGGGACTATGATCTTTTAACTTACATACAAAGACAAAACTTGGGAAAACTGTTGAGTATGAAACCAAAATTAGTCAACAGTCTGCTAGGTCAATGATCCACCAATTAAAGAAAAACCTCATTAGTAGAATTTAATGGCTCCAGAGACACTATTGAATCAATAATCCACTAATATTGGATAGATTTGCACCTGAAAATGCAATGCTATGACTCCAAAGGGGCAGTTATAGACAATCAAATAAATCGTCTAATCACATTAGTACAAAGTGAACCTTGATGAAGACAGTGCAGTGAATTTTTCTTAACTATCTTATATTCCCAGTCCATGGTGTACTTGTTTTTCTACATGTTATCAGTAACAAAGGTAAAGCTTTGAGGCCAACCAAAGTACCAACCCTCTCTGTAAATTAATGCAAGTCAGTCCTGGCTTAGTTTTAGAGGAAGTATTTCTTTCTCCTTTTCTTTTGTCATCTTCTGCTTTATTCTTATTTTCCTTTTCCAGGTTGATAGTAACAGAAGAGAATTATTCTGGTTTTGCAGTAAATAGCTCTTCAAGGCAATAGCAGAACAATAAGCAGGCTCATTTTCAAGGAGTCACTTTGATGGATCAAAAAAAAAACCAAAACAATTATATCTTCAATCATAATGAAAATAATAAGTGGTAGAACTGAGATTTTCTCTCAAAAGAAGCCATTTTTTTTACTTTTAAACATATGAGTCTTCAAGAGGCCATGACTGAGAGGGGGAAATATAGCTCAAAGTCTGTAGGTGTCATTGACATCAAAGTCTTGGGAAAGGAACTGTAAGCCCTTTGTCACTATGAAATTAAAAGCTTTACTTTGTAATGGCCAGTTTGGAGCAGCTTCCTCTGTAGGACAGTGTCTTCTGTGTTGCTCAAATTGAGTGAGACCTCAAGTCTCTCAAGCTTACCCATGACAAGAGAATTAAAAATAGATCCTCCCAGTACAGTAAGAAAGACAAGGACAAGGGCTCAATTGCCTCCTCACCGGTTCCCATTAGTAAGATGGTTCAAATGAGCACCCTATTGCACATACAGGAGGACTGAAAGAGAAATTTGGGTGTAACCTTTCTGGAAAAGAAATAAACCTGTAATTAGTGTAGAAGAACCTCACAGATATCAGTAAATCATTCTAAGTTGGAATTGCAATTGTCTCATCCCCAAGTCCCTCTATCCTAATGATACTCCGGATGATTTCTCGAGTGGGATTCATCTGAACTAATGGAGAATATGAGCCTGAGCTAGTCATTTAGACACAGTCATTCTGAGGTACAACACCTCTTCTCCACAGCCTAAATTTTCAGTTTTTTGGTTTTGGATGCCTAAACCAGAATGGATTAATTGCATCCCAAAAGTACTTTTCTCCTTTCCAATTACTAGAAAAGAAACTCAGAGAAGATCTCTGCCCTGTAGCTAGTCTGTTTTAACATGCCTCTACCTATGCTGTTTGTGGGGCAATCATCTTGATGTACCAGAAATAAGGGGGACAGTACATAAAACAGACCTAAGAAGTAAGCAAAATATGAATTTGTACCCTAAAAGTAGCCACTAGGCTATTCTCGATCTACCAAAGCATTGAGTATGTTGCTGTATCTGAGCTCTGCTGAGCTCAGCTCTTCCTATTACTAGAGAAACCTCCATCCCACACCCCAATCTCAGTCCAGAGCTCTTCTGTCTCTTCATTTGTCCCAGCAAAGTGAGCAATTGTGGGGAAGAAAGGGTTTAGACAACTAGATATTCTTTAAGCTTAATTTTGATGTTTTGATTCATCAGAAAGTAAGTAACATTGTAAAAAAACCCCAGAATTTATGTTTCAGGATTCACAGCCAAAATGAGACGATGGAATGACAGCTGCTATCTCAGCAGAGCATTTATTCTTAAATGGGAATTGTATGTCATATCAGTGTTACCTTAAATAGGGAGAGCTTACTGAAATACAAAGTGAAATTTTCAGTAATAAGTATATTAAATCAAAATTTGAGGTACATTAAATATCTAAGTGTTCTGTGTTTATGTGTATTTGCATATATACAGAGTATTGTGCATTGATATTTTAGTATATTAAATCAACTTAGAATTATAACAATGTATAGGGCCAAAAAATATGTACAGCTGCTTTACTATAAAGATTTGGCTTCCCACTTCAGTGGTCCACAGAGGTGCTACTTTGGGATGGTGGGTCATGGAAATTCAGTCTGAATTTGCTTCAAACCTTTGTAAGAGGCATTAGGATACATTCAACTTTGGAAACCTATCTGGTTTTGTACAATTTAGTACTATACACCTTTCTGTTTCCTAAAATTGAATCCAAACAAAATTTGGGTAAACAATTCTTCATCTGTGAAAAGTTTTAGGTCTCTGAAGTCACACTCCTTTTGAGAAATTTATTAAAACTTTGTTTTGTTTTGGTTTTGGTTTTTTGGGGGGTTTTTTTGTCATCATAGAGGTGTGAAAAGGATTAAACCCAGCTTGACTTCTTATGGACTTTCTGTGGTAGACTGTTTTGCAAACTTTTGTTACATGCATATTGAAATTCTGTAATTCTTTGATTGCAGCTCTGCCAGAAACATCATTTTGAAAACTATAAAGGATTCAGAATGCAGTGGTGAAAGCAATTCCTGCAACCTGAAGGGACAGTCAGCATTTTCTTTAATTTCTGAGTCTCCAAACCTTTATTCAACATTAATAGTCTTATTTCATTTTGGCCATAATCTTACATGCTCCCAAAGTCACTTGTGTTTTATTTGACTGAAGTACGTTTAACTGATTTTTTGTATGATGTATAGTGCTGACTCTTCTACAAACTTTTCAGTAAATATAAAAAGCATCATAAGACATATTGACTATTCATTACCAATGCAACCTATATTATTTAATCTGAAGGTCTAGTTGCCTTAGGTATTGGAGCAATAAGAGATGCTGCTGATAAATACTTTTTTTTTTAAATGACACTACATCATCTGGTATGCTAAAGTCATAAACGTAGTGGAAGATGAAAACTTACAGTTCTGAGTGGGTCTAGTCATCAGAAATAGTTACAAGCACCACATAATTTACACTGTTTACAAGGCAAGCAGAAATGGCAACAAATAATACTAGCTGTGGAATTCAATAAACCGTTGACTTTTAGAAATTTGAAATTAGAAGAAATTTTGAACATGTTTTGTATGATTAAGTAGTCTGATTTCTTTAATGGATATATTGACTAAAGTGAACGAAAACCACAAGCTTTCAGTACTTCTGAAAACCAGGACTATTTTTGTTAAAGACGCAAATAAAGATTTAAGAGACAGGTTTGACTCTATATAGCATGTTGCTTATTGCTTCAAACAAACCCAGATCAGGAAATGACATGAAATGTAACATTATTTTTGCTGAACACAATTTGGCAGAAAATCTCTGCTAAAATCCTGTTCTGAAGAGAATAATCTTGTTCCCCATCCAAGTTTGGAGGAGAAAGAGAATAGGTTCCTTTCTAAATCTTGCTACTGAAAGCACTAGAGGCTTTCCTAGTTGTACACGATTGAGAAGGGATTCTGAGACAGACAGGTACTCATGGTCTCAGCTTATTCTCGAGTAGCTGGTCTGTGAGTCAAACCCAAAACAACTTTCGGATGCTGATCATTTCTTTGTATAAAACACTTAACGTCTTAAGTTTTATTGCAAGTGATAGAAATATATGACCAATTATTTAGGCTCTCTTACTGCTTTTTTGAGGGCATTTTGCAGAGACAAAAGCATGCTTTTTGAAGTCCCAGACACATAAAAGAAACATGGCAGACCACTTCTACTGACAAGCTAACAGGCACATAAATTTCTGGGTAGACTTTACTCAAATGAAACTTGGTAAAACTTTCATGAAAGAATGCAAACTCTTTTTATCATTGTTTCCCATTCTTTACAGCTCCAAATCTCTCCTGACCCACAAAATAGCTGTATATTGTTAGTTTAGAAAATCAGTTGTGCCAATTATTAGTCTCACTATATCTAGTATTTCAGGGGCTAGAACTATGTGTTTACCTAAGAATTTTGGATTTCATTTAAAAAGGTAAGATTCTGGTTCTTGCCCACGTTGTTTTCTGTGGAAAGCTAGAAAACATGAACTCAAGGGACTTAAAGAGGAATAAAAAGTATGAATAAATAAAATAAACATGTATCTGTAGCTATGATGAGCTCAAGGATTTGAAGTAATGTTTTTTTTAGTTTTTTATTTTCTTAGTCTACATTTTGTGTTGCAACAGAAGAAACAAAAGGAGTCAGACACCCCGGCTTCCCCCTTTATAGCTCAGCAACTTGTGTTCATTCTTTCTCCCTTCTTGAACAGAAGCTGTGGTTCGGCTACACTTGACTTTCTGTCAAAACCTTGAAAAGTGATTTAATCCCCTGTATTTTATTTCCCTCATTTCTAAAAAGGGGATGATAATAATACCTACCTTAAATGTTTAGTGGGGCTTAGTTCAGTAATGTCTGTGCAGCATGCAGAGCTCCTTGACTGGACAGTACTACAGAAATTCTAAGTATTATTACACAGGAGTATTCCAAAAGAAAATAATGCAGTAGTGAATTCTTTAATAAAAAAGAACACTCAAATTTATATGGCATGATTTTCTATAAAAACGACAAAGAAGTCGAAATAGTTTCCTACTAGTGAATTTAACAACTACTCCTCCTGCCACATCGCTCTCATCTTGGGTCCCAACTGCACGTGAGCTACACATTCGATTCATCCCCCAATTGCAAAATGGAAGGAAAACACCTCAAAAATGGAATAACAGTTTTTCCTAAGGCATAAGTGTAATTTAAAGCATAACATTATGGAATGAAAATCAATGGCATTGTTGAGTTTATTTTATTAAAAATGTTTCCCTGTGTACAGTGGCTGTGTGTATTGGGATGGTGCATCACAGTAAATTTCCATTAAGAAACAATGATTTACTTACCACAGTGAAAGCAGTAATAAGGCTAAACTCTTAAATGGAAAGTAAGTCAAACTAAACCCCAGCAGGTTTTCTACTAGTGGCATGGCTAATGTTTTTGAAAATCTTCTAAATGTTCTTTCTCAAATATATGTATTAGACATTGCAGTATTGTTAATTATATCCATTTTCTCTTTTATACACTTCCCCAGGAGATCAGTGAAGAATGGAAAACTTACTTATAGTGAATTTCAGATTTAATGAGACAAGGATGGTTCAATATATATGACAAAATTATGTTTCTCACCGTATTTGATAGGTAATTATTTTTATACTCTAATGGCTACCATTTTGAAAATAATTAATGTATTATTTGTGTAATTAATAGATAATCAACTGAGTAAGGAAATACTCTGGCTACATCATGGTGGATGATACTATACTGTTTAATATCTCTAGAGCTTTTGGCATGATATCATGTCATATATGTATAAAAAGATTTAAGTTGAGAGATATATGCACAAAATAGGTAAGATTGGTATGGTATTTCTCTGTGTGTGTGTGTGTGTGTGTGTATATGTGTATATATATATATATGAATATAAAAAAAATTAGATTTAAAAAAACTTGCCTGAAATTAGATTTTTAAATACATAGTTTTGCACTTAAATAAATGCCGTAATTTTCTACAGAAATAAAAATGTCCAGCATCTCCTATGGAAAATATGCTTCTATTGCTGTGAAGTTCTGAAGGTCTATCAATAGTCCTTCCTAATCACTTGCTTTGAAGCTTGCTGATAGATCAAACAGAATCATCATGACTTTTTTCGCCCATTAGCAGAAGACTGCAAATCATTAAAAAAATAGTATTGATGTAATAAGAAAACTTAAAATTGCTTTCAAATGGACGGGTTCAGAAACCTAAAAACCACTGACTTTATCTACATTGACACACCCTTCTCACTAATCATCACAATTGAAAAATAAAGAGTTAAGGAATGACTAAGTGGAAAGAAAATAATATTTCTTCTGTTGTTTTCTTGAATGCTTGTACAAAGCAAAGTACATTTAGAAGTGTTGGCAACATACTTTTTGAGGTGCATATTTAAGAAATTGTCCATCACCTTGAGAGTGCTGTTGCCCTAGACACCCTGGTGTACTAGTGGAAGAGAAAAAACCTCTTTACCTCTAAAACTCAACAATGACTTGTGATTCCTTTCTTATTCTTTGGTCAAAGATCACTTGCAGAGTAAAGTGACCTGTAATGATGACTTGGGTGAGGATTTATTTAGAAACTATGATCAGAAGAAAATTGCACAGTTCTACCTGTTTGTATGTTTGTATGTTTGCTAAATTAGCCCTCTTTCCTGAATATTACCACTACCACTACTCCATGGGGAATGGAAAAAAACATGCAACCTCCACCAAGTCAGTTGCAAAGTTGAACACTGGCCTTCAGTTGAAAGAGCTTATCATCTGAATAAAGCATTGTGACTACAATATTTTCCATCCTTTCTATAAATCTTCAGGTTTAGGCTTAGGATATGGCCAAGATTAATCTAAATCTCATCGTGTATATGTCTCTTCCACATATCTAGTCACCACAACTTTGAATGTTTCCTCATGGATGCTAAATTTAGCTTACTGTAATTGTCACCCCAGATAGGCTGTTCTTGACTCATATGTGCAGAGATATAGGTTATTAAACTGATGATCACACAAGACCTTAATTACTTTATGCAGAGTGTGAAATTCAGAGTGAAGCTTTCTGTGACAAAACTCAGCTCCTTTTTTTTTTTTTTTGCCCCTCCCCAATTTCATGGAACTTGGAAATAGATAATCTGTAGGGTTTCCTCCAAGCCAAACTATTCTATGATTCTATGTTTTATAGTGAGGTAGAAGGAAAGAATACTATTGCTTTTACAGTCGTGGTGCAATTAGCCCTCTAAAGACCTCTTTTTCAAAAAATATTTATAAAATAAATATTATCATAAGGATTCAATAAAATAAACATGAGTGAACACATAAATGAAGATGAAAATATATAATTAAATATATACATGCATTGCATTATGTTATGTATAAAATAAATATTTTATCCCACCATAAAGAAGAGTTTCTCTATGAAAGCGATGATAGTTTTTTTATTACCTTAAAATATTGCAGTTGTTTCTCAGCATTCATTGTTCCTTCATTTTCTTGTCTCAGACAGGAATTGAAGATGAAAAGCTCTGTATCTCTCAGCCACCCTTTCAGCTCTTTGATCCTGACCTCCAGCTGCCTTACCAGGCTGCCGCTTTCAGGCGAGAGTAGGTCACGTGGACCTAGCCCACTGTGCCCTACCATTGTGTCTTGGATCTTCTCTCCTAGGGTTTTCTAATGCATCAGATAAAAAAAACATAGATTAGTCTTATGTACCAAAACATATACAGGTTAATGTGCAACAAGAAGAATCTGTTAAATGACTAGAGATGTGTTTTTTTTAATAATTATGACTAATCTCAATCAATTTCATTCTTTGTTTCCTTGTTTCAATACATTTCAATTTTCCTACCCTTGTTTCCCACTTATGCTGTTCTCTCTGGGTCACTGACTTTGCTAGAAGGATTATAAATCAGTATTTACTAAGAGTAATTAAGGACAGGGGAGACAAAATTCTTCATAACTTTGTAAGCTACTCTACAGAATTTGTCCATGGCTTTAGACACTTATGGCCATAAGAGTTACTGGTTTCTAGGCAGCAAAAGAAAATATGACAATCACTGAGCTCACCAGACTCCTATCCAAGGTACCATTTAAATTTTTGTAGAAACATTGACATATTTTCTGAGGTATGGACTGTTAGATTATAATTTTCATTCACATAGCCCTGAGGCTGTATAGACGAACAGTTAAGTCACAAAACAGCTGGTTTGTTTTTAAAAGTGGTTGAACTTATTCAGACGCCAAAAATCCTCACTGTTCCTGAACATAAGGCCAATTTTTCAGGCAACCAAATTCAAATTTCAGTTCTCCATGTTAAGCATCCACTTTGAGATAATGAACCAGACTAAAGGTTTGTCTCTTATTGCTAATGAAACTAATTTACTCCAGCTTTTCAAAGTAGTATTTCTAATAACAGAATCACTGAATAACATTTTGATAGTGGACACTGGGTACTTAATGAATAGTCTGAAGAGGCCAGAGATAGAAAGTTACCTTCCTTTTCAGTATTTTGAAAGGCAATCCTTTAACATCAGAAGAGAGATGTGCTGTTGCCCACTTCTCCTATGCCAAGCAGTATTTTATCTGACCTATAAGAAGCTGTCAGGCTGGCACTTATTATAAGCACTAGATCTGTGTTACTGATTGTAGAATATTGAATATACACTGACACTCACATCCAATAACCTTTTAAACTGATAATTAGTGGTGATTAATTGTTGTAACATGAAGGTAGTTTTAGGTGACCCAGTATGTCTGTCTGTTGGAAGTGCATGCTATAGAAAGTTACTGGAATATAATTTATAACAATGAAATTAGCTTCCAAAAATAAGCTTTAAAACACAAATAAAATTAGAGCAACAGATACTAATCTGCTATATGGCATTCTGTAAATCATGTCTTTAGGAGATCATAACTGAAAAACGTGCTTTCTTGGCAACACCCTTCTATTTTCATGGTGCAAATATTGATAATTTCAAGACCCTCAGTGGAATCCAGCACTAGCTATTGTTTTTATGCTGCAACAAAAGTAGCAGCAGGAGGTGAAATCAATGCCCTTGGAGGGTAGGGTCACAAAAAAGAATTTATTGCCACTTTTTTGTTCTGGAACAGTTTGCAATCATAAATTCTTCATAAACAGAATACTTCAGAGAATGGTCCGTCTTCATAAATATACGACAGAGGACATCAATTTCATTTAATTCACAATTTGTGTCAGCACAGCAGATGCCAATGCCTGCCTTGATAGGGTTGTTTAATATGCAATTGAGACAGAGTAATATTCAGCACAGGGGACAAAATTTCACAGATTAAACTGTACGCACCACTGACATTTCATTCTAATGTATTTCCATTCCACAGTGTTCACCTTAGATGAAAGTAATATTAAAAACCATATCCCTCTATTTTGCCATTGTTAGAAGTTAAAATCCTTGTCTTTAATTTTTTTCATGCCAATTAAAATGTAATCATGCCAATTAAAACAGTATGTCTAGTGCTGTTAGTTTCTGCAGAGGTTTTTATTAAATTAAACAAAACTCTATCAAACTCTGCTTATTATTCATGAAACTGCATTTAGCAGAAACACTGTAATAGTTATATTTTATTTTTCTGTAAATGCTGAAATTAATGGCAAAACTTAATCTGAAGGTATATTTTGATTGTAACATACTGAGAAGCAAAGGGCTTCAAATTTTTTAAAGATAGTTTTCCTACATTTTAAAAACTATGATCTTATTTCATAGTTTGATAACCTATCAGCTTTAATCAGTGCAACTGAATTAAGCTGATTAAATACACTGAAATTCATACATGTAAGGCTTACATCTGAAATTATTTTAAAAATAAAAGTTGTCATGATGAGATGTAAAAGATTGGGTTCGTAAGTCCATTTTAAATCAGTAAATTTATTAATGATCCAACAAGTTCAGAATGCTTATGGTGATGCTGCAGATTAAAATCAAAAGTAATAACCTCACTGGTCATAAGGCAAATTTTAAAATTTTCTGACAATTTGCACATTTAGAGAATCAAATTATTAGAAGCAACTCTGCTTAACTAAAAAAGCCCCACCCTCTGAAATGGCTATTACATTACCACATAACCTAAAGTGACACAAGTCAGTATTTAAAATGCTGTTGGCAGGTTGCATGTATATCTCTCTCATAATATATTAGAAATACTTTTTAAACTAGGATAATAGCATGCAAAATTATGCAATGTAACTGTATTGCTAATATCACACATCTATAATTAATAATTTAAAGTAATTTATAAATTTATCTTACCCTTGATTTGAAGTGAAGGCAATTAAGGAGAGAAGTGGATGGAAAAATATATAGTTTGACCTCTGTCTCTGAGCTGTTTTACAACAATAGGACAATAGTGTCTCCTGCACAGTGCCATCACCGCTCTCTGGGTAACAGAATCCCTATATTGCTTTTTTTGCCAGATTCTTGTATCTCACTCTTTGGCTGAGACCCAGCCCATCATAGCGTGAAATGAATTACATGAAACTTTTTTGGCTTTTGTCAAAAGTGAGATGAATACAGCAGCATGAAACATATCCTGGCTGTATTCTCAGCTTCAGGTATGCAGATTTGTACTGAATCTGTATATTTGTTTTTGAGCCATCAGTGTGACCTGAAATATGCAGTGACAACCCCACTTTTCATCTTAAAGGTATAGTAAATAGTTAAACAGTAGATGTCTCTAACATGTACCTTCAGAATAAATTCTATTAACATTCACTCAAGCATGACAGTCAGTGTATATCAGATATACTGCATTATAGTTGACTTGGTGCATACCCATAATACATGGCATATTTTACTTACATTTTTTATGTGTTAAAGAACTAAAATTATTAGTCAGACAGGAGACAACCATGGAATAAAAAAAATCAACAGAAGAGGAAAAGGCTATGGAGTTTTTATAATAGAATGAGTAGCTTGTTTAAATGTACGTGGTGGATTGAAAGAGAGAGATATTTGTGCTCCAAATTAGAAATCAGACAGACAGTGTACTTCAACACACAAAAATGTACACATAACCCACAAACAGTAATAAAAATGCAAATACCCCAAGCAGTTCCCATTTTTCATTAATTGAATCCACTTTTTCAAGGAGATCGTTTGGTAGTAAAACACCACTTTTCTTCAGAGCTTCAACCTTACTAAGCAGTTCCATCTTTTTTGGGTGCCTGATTGACATTTCTACATTGTATCTCTAAAATGAAAAGAAATGTATAGTATTAGCTGCTGTAGAGAGTTTTCTCCATAAAAAAATAAACTTTAATTGTATGTGCCTGGTTATGATCACGCTACATCTGACATTTTCTCATTTTATTTTTTGTAAGCACACAACCTTCTCATAACATATCAAAAGAGATTTGGGTACCAAGCACGTAGAGTTCTGGGTGGCACATCTATGCAGGCAGTTAGCATATTATCATGTGATTACACATAGTAATATTGACTCTCTCACAATATTCACTTGTATAATAATATCCACTAACACTCTCCCATCTGAATCTCAATCTGCCTTTGTCTCATTCAGGTTAGTGGTATCTTATTTTTAAAACATGCTACTTCAGCAAGTAACACTGAGGTTCTTCATGGAAAACAAACCAAAACTAAACAAAAAACCCCAAGGAAATAATTTCATACTTATGTTCCTCTAGAGTTTATTTATTCTCTCTCCCATTGTGGTTTCTGTGTCACACATGGGCCTGAAAATGTGAGAGTTTGACCTTCAAAAAACAATTAGAAATAATTCCCCTAAAACACAATACCAGTTACTTGATTTTTATTGCATCAACCAATAGGAACAGTGAACTGGCCCACAAATGAGAACAGCCACAATGTTAATACAGTCCAATAGTTTCAAGTTGAAAATACCTTCTATTTGTGCACTGTTATTTATTGTTAAAAAAAAAAAAAGAACAGAGAAAACAGGTATAAAATGGGAAGCTTCTTTCAGAAATTCTTTCATAGGACTTTCTAAATATTTAGGCCTATATTATTTACAAAAAATTAACAAATGTACTCTAATATACAAACAAACTAGAAAATAAATATTTTTCTTAAAACTGTATTCTCCGAAACCTGACTTAACTATTACATATAACAGTTACTACAGTGGTTAATCACATTTTCATAGTTGGTTCAGTAAATTAAAAAAAAAAAAAAATTAACACAGAGACATCCACATATACATATCCTCCATACAGTTAAGCTAATTAAGTGTGAAAAGACTCATTGAAATGGAACATATGATATGGCCAAAAATGTGCCTTTTACTGAAAGAAGAGAGTTCAACACATATACTTGCAAAGGTGTTTACAAGACTTACATAAATTCTGCAAAGCTATTAGAAAATTGCTTCCTAAACATTAAGCTTTCTTTGCTTCAAATTCAGTCAAGAAAACTGCTATTGTGGCTCATACTGAAAATGTTAATAACTGAGCTAAATATAAAAAATTAAACCAAAATTAGGAATGTTTAAAACATGGGTTCCTTTGCCAGATCCAAGAGCATGCTCTGTAGGAAAACAAAGCAAAAATACAATTGCAGACAGCTTAAAGAAAATAATAAAGGTGTGAAATCACTGTTTCAGCTAACAGGTTCTCAGCATTTCCATGCATATGTTTGCATATTGTTAGTTTCATATTTTAATCTCTCATTTACACAACACATGCACATCATTTGTATTATGTAAACTTCAGCAAATATTAGTCATTTGTGGATCATAGAGCAAATGTTTTAAATGAGGTGATTTAAACCATTTCTCATTATTAATGAACACTGATCAGGTGTCTGTGTATCCAAAATTGCATGAATATGCATGGTAAAACCCAAGGAATTGTTTATAAAGAACTTGGCTTTTGACACTCGGTGTGCTGTGGCTGAGGTTTGAGGTATTGAGGTATACATCTGTAGGCAATACCTACCAGGCTGGGCACTAGGGCTGCCAAGAGGCAACACCATTTTATTCGTCTGATGTGATCAACAAGTATGATTCCTGGTCCTGTTTTATTGCTTTCTCGGCTAGAATGCTGCTGGAGGAGATTACAATCTTCTTTATGTAATCTGATTTCTATTTAAAGATGATATAGCCGAAAAGGATTTGCATAATTATTTCCATAAGTACATGTAATATCAAAGGGAATCCAGAGTCCAATTTGCTAGGCACTGAAATCCAGTACGCGCGACTCCCTTTCTTTTGTCAAGTGAATTAATAGACTGAGGGAGTCCTCTAGCTGTGTGTCACTGGTGCAGGCACAGCCACTTACTGCTCATCACCTGCTCTAGGCTGGCACTTGCTGCTGCCTGGGCTGGGGCTGGGGATGTTCCTGGGCAGTGCAGGAATGACGATGAAATAAAACACACTGCATGTTTCATAACTACAATGCTCTTGTTAACTTAGAAACAGAAGACAGTTCATTTAATTTTGGACTAGATAAAATAATTCAGTGCTCCATAATCCAAATAGTGTGACAGATGTTATAAAAGGTTATTACATTAAAAACTAAATAAGCTAGGTTTTATGTATGTGCTGTCTTTGTCACCGTGTAACCTACTGTATAAACAAGCATGACGAAATTGCTGATTGATAGAAAATGCATTATACAGTAACAGTAAAAGATGAGAGATTTCAGTTGATTATCAGATGTATTGGTATATGACTGAGAGCCAGTATTGTTTCACTCCTGGATATTTAACATGCAGTGCGTATTTTAAGTTAAGGGAAGAGCTTAATGTACAGGAGGTATAGTTTGAGAACTGATAGCATGAGATGCTACTGCTAATGCTACTTTTTAATCCATTAAACACCTACACTCCGAGCAGTTCCATGGAAAAATTAGCTACCAGCTCTATCAGTGCTGCACAACCCTAGTCTGGTAGGACTACTTAATCCTGTGGTGAGAAGATAATTTAATCTTCAGATTCATTCTTTCCTCAGCTTTAAGTGAGCAAAGATTGCTCTATTGTGACAGCCTGTGGATGTTATGATATAGATTAGTGTTTAATAGTCAAAAATGAGATTAAGGAAGTTAAGGTCACAGGCTTCTTGCAATAACCACAATAATAAATAAATAAATGGATAATATTTAATTTCCCACAACACCTGTCATATAAACTGGGAAAAAAAACCCAAACAAAAACATACTGGAAAAACTGCAAAACATTTACAGCATGATTAGTTGTGTGCATGCATGCCTGGTTTTGTGTTCCTGAGGACACTCAAAATAAATCCAAAACATTGTTACATAAGTTAGAGAATTTGCCCTTTTATTCCTTCTCTCTCAATACGATCAATACTTCTCGAAGGACAAAGAAAGGAATTAAAATAAATGCAGTACCATTTATCCATGAAGAAGTTTGGCAAAAATATTTAAGCAAAAAGAAGTTGAATTCCAAAACAAAGCAAGTTAAAACCTTACTTCCTCTGATAAAAACATTCTAAGAAATCCAGGCAGGCTGATTGAGACACATTTTTCGACACTTTATGCTAAACAGTGTCTTTTTTTCTCTTTTTTTAAAATTTTCTTTAAAAAATTATATAAAACATTTTTTGTGTGAAAAATCACACCCGAAAATTCTGCCCAAATGGAGACTGGAACAATGCCTTGTAACAGTGTTAATTGTCACCATGGAAACCAGAAGAATAAGCCATTTTGAAACTGGTATAGAAGGCACACATTGAGCAACTCAAGCATTTTTCAGCCTCCCTCGGTGTTAAGGAACAAGATGCCTAGTCACTGAGAGGTCAGAGAAAGAAATCATCATGAAAGGTTTGTAGATGTGCACTGTCTGGTAAACAATAAAAAAATCTGTACACAGTTAACAACTCTGTAAGTCTGCGCACCGCATCTTTCAGAAAGAGAAACACCACAAAAAGATGATCAGGAGATCAGCAGATTCCACCCCTTGAGCAAAACTTTAGGGCAATATTATGCGAACCTTGCCCCTAAAGCTCCCTGGGAATTCTGTTGTTGTAATAAAACTTCAGAAGAGAAAAGAAAAAAAAAAAAAAAGCCTGCATGATGGAATTCAAAATAATGCTCTAAAAGCACACAGAGAGATTAAGACATCCATTGTAAGACTTTTGTATGGTGCTTCTGTTGGTTATAGTGAAAAGAGACCAGACATACTGAACACACAGTGGAGCTATGGCTACAAAGTACAGAAGAATTAAGCCAATGAACTTTCTCCATTACTGGAATAAGGGTGTGCTATTTGTAGATGTTCTGCATTCCATCATTCACATGCTAAAAAAGTATCTTCAGCCACATGGCTCTGTAGGATATACAACTGAGATCATAACTGAATGACCTGCAACCTTAGTTTTACCTGCATTGAAATTCTAAATTTTAAAAATTGCCTTTTGGGGTGTTTTGACTGTAGCAGAAACCAATAAATACAGACATATACCCTCAGTGTCCGTGTGTGCATGCACAGTCAGCAATGGCTCACATTTGCAAAATATACTGCATGAATAAAATTGAGTAAACAATATTCTCGAAGCAAATTCACCAAATACATAACATAAATATATACATATATATAGACATATATACACATATACATATATAAATTTTATATATATATATATATATATATATGCATACATAGCAATATTTGTCCATCATCTCTTCACACACATTCTCACTTTGCTTTCTGGGTAATGTTTGCACTCTTCATGCTAGGCTTCATGGTGGCCCCTTAGGAAGCCCATGCCTAATGCCATTCAGTGGTGAACAAAGAGTCTTTTTATTCCAAAGTCCAGGGTCCAAAGCTCAGCTGTATACAAGCAAAGTGAAGGAATCTGCTAGAGGCCAGCCTACCCTTCACAATAGCTCTTAATGCTTCTACCTTTTTGGTACTGTCAGTGTGAAACATTTCAGACACTGTCCAGAAGCTTAGTTATATTTCTTACGTTGTCAATAGTACTAGAACCTCTGGACAACATTCAAGATCTGGGCAGTGTGATCTGTCTAGATGAAAAGTAGTTTCTGTTTCTTGCAAACTTCATGTATTTCTGCATTAGCAATTTATGGCAAATAATTGCACAGAGAAATTATAAAGACTCCTACAATTGTCCTTGTAAATTAATAATAGGCTTTCTTGATTGGGATAAATTTGCTGCTGAGGCTTTGGAAAAATTAAAAAGTGCNGCATCTTTCAGAAAGAGAAACACCACAAAAAGATGATCAGGAGATCAGCAGATTCCACCCCTTGAGCAAAACTTTAGGGCAATATTATGCGAACCTTGCCCCTAAAGCTCCCTGGGAATTCTGTTGTTGTAATAAAACTTCAGAAGAGAAAAGAAAAAAAAAAAAAAAGCCTGCATGATGGAATTCAAAATAATGCTCTAAAAGCACACAGAGAGATTAAGACATCCATTGTAAGACTTTTGTATGGTGCTTCTGTTGGTTATAGTGAAAAGAGACCAGACATACTGAACACACAGTGGAGCTATGGCTACAAAGTACAGAAGAATTAAGCCAATGAACTTTCTCCATTACTGGAATAAGGGTGTGCTATTTGTAGATGTTCTGCATTCCATCATTCACATGCTAAAAAAGTATCTTCAGCCACATGGCTCTGTAGGATATACAACTGAGATCATAACTGAATGACCTGCAACCTTAGTTTTACCTGCATTGAAATTCTAAATTTTAAAAATTGCCTTTTGGGGTGTTTTGACTGTAGCAGAAACCAATAAATACAGACATATACCCTCAGTGTCCGTGTGTGCATGCACAGTCAGCAATGGCTCACATTTGCAAAATATACTGCATGAATAAAATTGAGTAAACAATATTCTCGAAGCAAATTCACCAAATACATAACATAAATATATACATATATATAGACATATATACACATATACATATATAAATTTTATATATATATATATATATATATGCATACATAGCAATATTTGTCCATCATCTCTTCACACACATTCTCACTTT